>PVMI01020265.1:0-11785 GCA_008528875.1 Aulacorthum solani
AGAAATTCATCATTTTAATATTATGTATTAATTTTTAAAATCACGATATGATTAATATACTTTATAATAAGAAGCAAAAATTAAGTTATAATTTTAGCTTTCCCATACTTATGCTGAAACTTATAGAAGTACACCTGCAGTTTATCATTATATAATTTTTTTATGGCGTTTAAAAAGTTTAAAATTTCCGACGAATCAGTTTTATGTCAAGAACCTACATTTACTATTTTATGGATGTCAGTAAAGTGGTTCCGGTCGGTGCTTGATTTCTTTTATACGTTGTTTCTAAAAGCCGGATATATTTGTTTCTGTATGTTTTTTTTTTCATTCACAAGTATGATGTTGTATACTTTAGACGTGTTATTATAACAAACTGATTTGGAAGTTAAATAATTATGATATATTCATTGTTGATTTCTTATTATAATTAAAAGTTAGATTCTAATATAAAAAAAAAAATAAGGACATTTTGCGAAATGTTACTTAACCACAGAAAAAAACATAATTTTCCCTTAAGACTCAACCCATTTTTGTATTGTTCATAAATTATATTGAACAACGTGATTTATTAACGTAGGTACTTCAATTATGTAGATACATTACATACATTTTGAAAAATTGTAAATAGTATTTCAATCGTCAATAATATTTCTTCAGCATGGATATATTATTTCTCGTAACTTATTAAATTATAAAATTCAATTATACGGATATCAACAAATTCCAAGAAAGTATAATATTGTCCATAGTATACTGTTCATGATAATAATAAAATATCAAGTGAAAAGCCGTCTATCGTTTATCCTCTTATTATATGTATACACAATGGGTTAGTATTTCTACTGTGATTTTCCTAGGTCTAAACTAGACTCCAAACTGTCTATTGTGATACAACGTTATGAAACTTTTTTTTATACCACTACCAAATTCCACAGTCTTTATATTTTTAAACGTCTAGAAAATTAAATTAAATGTAATTATTTCTCGATTATGTATTTGATTAACTCAAAAATGTATTAAACGATACTGCAGTATACCATTAAAAATATGCATTATTATTATGCATGTGTATAATTTTGTAAAAATGTACACTTTTTTTAACTGGGTAGCTAATAATATTATATTATAAAAAGCGTAACATAATATGTGAGTAGAGACATTTGAATAATTAATTAGATATTTATCACAACGTTAAAAAATTAAATATATACCTAAATCGAAAATAATAAATTGAAATTGAAGGGAGCTAAAGATTAAATTTGTTGATATTATAAATTATATAGGTACTTAAGGTAAACACTAAAAAACTGTGGCAATAATGATAAAAATTAAAATTAAACCTGGTTTTAAAAAGGTGAAAATAAGGGACTATGATAGAGTTATGCTATTAAACAGAATATTAAAAAAAAGTTTATGAATAATTATGTAACTCGCAGAAACATTGTAGCGTTAAGATACTACTGTGAAGAGTAGGTTAAAAAATTGAAAGGAAACTATTGTTACAGTAATTATTTAGCAGTATAAAATTTCAATAATTAAATCCTCTATTTAAATATCAAAGATGACAAGTTGTGTAATTGAAACTATATAGTTATATGTATAGACAGAGAAGTAATTCGCTATAGAGTAGCTATATTATATTATCGGTATTGTATTATATAATTATTATGTAATGAAATACCGGGTGAAATGTACAGAACATAGAATATATTTCACAAAGCAAAATACTTATTTATATTAATCCAATTACGCGGGGTTGTGAATGATGGGGTGCGGCTATGAATTGATTCCTTTTAAATCTACTGGCGGCTATGTATGTACGTAGGTAGGTATATACTTATACACAATACGTACCTATCATGTAGCTACGCGTATATTATAAAACTGGAAAAACTCACGTTTCACATCCTCATCGTTAAAGTTATACGGGAGAATTCCACAAAATATAAAATACATACATATACATACAATATTTCAATCGACTGTACAATATCATATCCGTGGTTCACTTAAATAGTAATATTAATAATGTACGTTTGAGCATGAATTATTTATATCATATACGGGCATATATATCTATTGTGATACCATATTTACTCGTTTTATAATGTTTGTACTCGTTGATGAAGTGTATACATGCACTCACACATACTGCACATATTATATACATATTATTATATGTGTGTATGTAATATATATATATATATATATTCACCGTATCGTATATCGAGCATATTATAATATGTTGTCTGTCCATTATAAGACGCTTCCGACGCTACGCAGTTGGGTATGCCATCGTAAAGATATTATTATTATACATTATTATGTTGTGAAGTATTAGTGCTATAGCGTTATAACAGTTTTAAGCAATATATACAGGGTGTTTCTCCGGCATACCCAGCATAATCAACCCTTTCTATTCTTCTTCGGTAATTCTGTTTTTCAAAATCTGATTTTTAGAATTTTTTAATATACTTATTAGGTACTTATAAAAACCATAATATTATGTTCATATTTTTGAGATTTGTTGTACCATTTAAGGAATGTCCTGTGGAGATGCGAATATCTGTTTTATAATAGCAACCTTGGTTGTTAAACTCACAATATCTACTAACAGGACAACAGGTCCATAATAATGAGTATGGGAGAAATGGGGGCTATAATGAGAATTTGAATAATTTATATTCATCCAAGATATTTATAATTAAGAAGTATAATAAAATATAACAAATCCTATTATACTACAACTATTTTGAATTTTTGTAAATTCCTTTCAAAGACTATTACCATATATATATTTTTTAATAACTGAAAACTACCTTTCGTTTTTTTGATTTAGTAAAAAAAATATCCAATAAATAAATAATAATCTACAGTAAAAAAGAGGTTTTTATTTGAAAAATAGAAGTTTGTAATGCCACCTAACACTTCTTAAGCAGTAGTACGAACAATTTCAAGAGTTTTAAAAAAAAGTCTCTGGGTAACATGCTAAGTGTATTTAAAAATTCAAAAATCAAAGTTTGAATAAATTCATTATTGAACGAATAAAAATAGTGGTGAGATTGGTGAATCACTCTGTATATATAAGTACGTTTAAATTGATTTGCGTTTCTAAAAATGGAAAAACATTTCACAAGTTAAGAAGAATGATAAGAAAATATTTTCAATCGCACAAACCACAATAATAATATTATAATATATATTATACGACCAAAGTGCATACGATCGCATTTAGCTATACGGTTGACATACAATCGAGCAGTTACCCATTAGTGGATGGAGGGTCCGTGGCATAATCCAATAACTACAATGGTCAACGCATTTTATGAGGAAAAACTGTCCCAGTACGGTTGAAGTAACCCGATGATGTTATAAAAGGCCAAGAAACTGTAAAAGCGCTACCATTAAAAAGACGTTACGGCCATGAGCACATAAAAAAAAGAAAAAAAGGTCGCAATACCGGACGTAATTTTCGGGGCCTTTGCCCAGGGACAACACTGCTCTAAAGGCTCGTTATTTTTCATTTTATGTGAAAAAGCTCACGTTCGGCGGGACAAATTTTTATTTTTCAATTTCCTCTCAGTTAGTTGACACAAAGGATACTTAATGCTTTTGGTCTTCAAGATTTTTATCCTCGGGCAACTTTATTTATACTCAGCAGGTCGCGCAATCAAATTGAATATAAGATGATGGGATAGCAGAGGGGTCTGCTTCCCAGCCCAATAATATACTTAACTACACAATAATACATTTATTTAATAAAAATATGATAGAAAACATAGATACTACATATATTATATGTATAATAATTTTTTTTCCACATCAAAAAAAGACAACATTTCTTTGAGAATGCAGCCCAGAAGTATAAATAATAAAAAAAAAATCTGAAAAATATCTCCGTGATGTAAATACAGATAACACTCCTGATTTGACCGTAAACAATACTAATGCTTAAACTAGTACTAAAACTAAACCCCTAAAGGCTCTAAGTGAAACGACTACTGTGTTGCGAATTATACCGAATCTGTTCGCTTACTCAGCTGTATAAAAGTGGTTAGGATTTTTCTTTCTTATTTCTCGCTAAGCCGTTGAAATGTTTCTGTCTGATGGTACACTATTTCTTCAATGGCCAATAAATTATACAATGAAACCGATAAACAAGAAAGCTTTAAAAGTACAAACGCGACGAAAATCGAATTCTATAAGTAACGCACAAAACCGTCACTAGTATTGAGCTCCTGCTCAGAAGAAAAAATGGTTAACATGTCTCTATATATATATATATAATACATATAGACACCTATATAGTTTGTTACTTTCGATATAAATCAATTTTACTCTACTATCATCAAAACAGAAAAAGTCGAATACTCACCAAAATATCTAATGATCTATAAGTATTGTTTATATACGAATTTGATGAAATAAATATTTAACGGATATTAGTTCTCTTTGTGATTTTTCAAGTTTGAACTTTAAGATGATGATATAACTTTTTCACATTTATATAATACTTATTACTTGTTAATTATTATAGTTATTATCTTTTTCGTTAATCAATGATTTCAGAGCACTAATAATAAAAACTATATTAAATATTAATTTGAGTACCTACTTAAAATACAAATAAATATAATATTGAAAGATAATACCTGGAAATTGGCTCTTTTTTCTTTTAAATATTTACAAAATCATAGTTCATGATGTGTATTTATTATTAAAATATTGTGTTATCTATTAAATACAGGAAACAGAAATCACAATTAATAAAATATAACCGTCCAAATGTCGTCCGCTTGTAATTACCAATCGTTTAATCTAATCGCTACCCACTGTAAAAAAAGATACTAATATACTAATTTCGGCAGTTTGGAAAAAAACATGAAAAATTACTTCACTCAATCTGATAAAGTATTTTTGGTAATGTTCTTTGGTTAGAGCCATATACTTTATTTGTATTGCGGTTTTTATCCTTAGGAATATCACAGCTAGATATCATAAAACGGTTAAAAAATAGTTTTTTTTCGCTTAAATATTTGTCCAAAATAGATAGAACACTATTATTTTTGCTAACATTACAGCAGAATTAATTTCAAGATAATAATGTATCAGCTAGATAGGATTATTAAAAAATAAAATAAATTACTAACGTTTTTATACCTACAATAAAAAGAAAAACACTACCTATCAAGCCCTCCTAGTTTCAGTAAGAAGTTGAAATGAATTGTTCAAGATTTCTTTAAACACATACATTACACATAAATAGATTTTACAATATTTTGAACACTTTTACATTTGTGTATTGTTTTTTACCCATACAACTAAACCGAGTAATTAAATTGTTTAATAAACCTATAAATTGTATTGTGAAGTTATTTTCTTAAAGTATCAAAAGCGAGATGGTAATAATATAACCAGCAGTAAGAAAGACTAATTTACATTCAAATGGTAAGATATAATAGTGACTGTAAGTATTAAAATTAATTTCTTTACCTCCTAATATTATCTATGTCGTACGTTCGATTAAAATGAAAAATACGTGTAGTTAAAATATAAATACTGTTTATCCAGCAGTCAGCAATAATAATGATTGAAAATATTGTTAGATACGTTATTATGATAACAACAACAACAAAATACAATGACATCGATTAGTTGACAAAAATTATATTGCAGTATTCTGCTTTGATAGTGGGCGCTTAGATTTAATTAAAACAGAATTAAGCTGTGGAATGCGTTACCCAGCGTGATATATCAACGGTCGTCGTCATCATCATCGTTGTCGTCTTCAGTTTCATTCTGTCCAGGTTTTTTTCATATTAAAGTTAATACCTATATACCTATTATATATATAAGAGCTTATCTCGGTTCGCTTTGTCTTTTCGTCCGGCCGAGAAGATTTTCTTTTAATCTTTCATCTCGGCACGCCTGAATTCTATATATAATATAGTGTCTTGATCCACATCAATCTTTATCCAATTTAAAGCCGCTGGAGCTTTGCACTACCTACCTAACCCCGTGCAGATAACCTTAGCTGCTACTGTGATGGCAATTAATCAATTCATTTTTTCTCCTCTTTTCCCACCATACATGCTTTTACTTTTCGTGGTACTTTTCCGTATTATACATAGGTACACTCATCACTCTCTGAATAGAACAGCACGACCGGCGCAAATATACCAGAGATAACTACATGTAGCACTGTGTATTGTATACACATTACACATTATCCTCGCGAATTGATAAAAAAGAAAATTATACATACCTACATCATATTATACGATGCTCAAGATTATGAAACAGCGGTGAAAGAGTAAGCGAGTCTCGATAATATACCTGCTATACTGCGTAGCAATAGCCATGGTAATGGAATATTATACAGAATATAAGGGTTAGAAGCAGTGTGATAAGTTATAATATAATGTAGAGCATACGCATCAAGAGAATGCGGTGGAATTTTTATATTCGATTTATGTGTGCGAGTGATGCTGATCACTGCGCGAGGAACGACACGATTGTGAAAAAGAATTGTGGGTGATTTTTTTTTGTCTGTGCAATATAATAATAATAATAATAATAATAATAATAATATGACGACGACGACGACGATGCTAAAGGGTAAAAAATAAAAGCAAGACAAGAAATTGCAGCAGCAAAGCCTAACATTTTTTTATATTATAGCACACATAAAAACACACACACATACACATACGCACAAATATATACAGATAGATGGAAAGAGAGTAAAGGGTGCGTCGTGAAAGGCGAAGAAATAAGGGACGACGACGAGTAGAGTGGATGTATAGCAGCAGCAGCCGCTTCGTATAATATTGGGTCCATTAGTGTAATCGCGCCACCGGGAGCTTTTTGACAAATGGCTTTCGTGTCAGAGGCGGCAGCGGCGGTGGTCGTATTATTTTAATATTATTAATATTAATTGTTCGGCCCAAAGAAAAGGATAATTGACTATGGAAAGATACCCCCATCTGCATGAAACAGTCGACCTATCACAAGCTCCGTAAAGTAAATATATATATTCACCGTATAGGCAGTGTTGATTTAACGAGGGATGTGCTGTGCGTCACACGTGAACTAATTTCATGCACAAAAGTATATCTTTACGGTGCATAATAATGATCGTCAAAAGTTGTAAAATTACCAAATTTTACTCTGATGTGGTCTGCTGGGGGAGGATAATATAATTGTAGTACTTTTAAATTTTTATATAACATATTATACGCACGGATATAGAAAAATAAAATAAAGTTTTAGTATACAATTTATAAGTAAGTACTATAGTTGATAAATGTGTAGCAATTATTTTTATATCAAATGTAACATTATCATTATTATCACACTAGGTCAAGATAAAAAAAAAATGGGATTATTTAACAAATTAGTTTTTCTCAAACACATGGTGTATAATATATTACGACGTATTATCAAATAAAAGTACCTACACGATATCGCTTTCAAATTTCAACTATTTACGTAATATGGCTTAGATATTTGGTACAAAAAAAGTAAGCTTCACTATATTTTAGTGATCAACTTTATAAAATCACGTTTAAATAAGTTTCTCAAATCAATATACAAATTTTTTTTTTAATGTTTTCGGAATTATGTAGATTGTAAATTATAGGCTATTCATGCTTTGAACCAACGCATATTTAATTGAGTAAGTTTGGCAAGTGTTGATAAAACAGCCGAAAGTTTTGGAAATAATTTATCGTGAAAGTTAATAATTGGCTTAATATAAGCTAAAATCCCAGGAATAAAATTAAAAATTGTTTGAAATAATATTATAAATAGGTATATAGAACGAATTATAACTAAGAAAAAATTAATACGTTTAATTTGCAGTAATTGTTTCAAAGTGTGATTAACACTGTTGACCATCAATAAAATATTTCAGCTCAATGATGACAAGGCCAAATAGATTGTACTACATTTTATAGTTTTATTTGTAGTAGGTACTATTACTGATCAATAAATTCAAATTAAACGAGGTCATTTGTTAATGTTTTTCTTGGCTGGACGATTTCTGTACGACATAATATAATATACACATACTTAACAAATTTGAATAATATCTCCATTTTTGTTTCTATTTCGAATACGAAATCAATCCAATTTATTATGATGAAAAGAAAAAAAAAAGTTGCCATATAAGTGTATTCATTGTGAACACTAGATTAAACATTTTAAAACAATTATTTAAAATGTCACTATAAACTCAATAAAATATATTTTATCTTATATACTAATTATTGTGGTATGTAATATGTATATTCAAATGTGAAATTGTATTGCGAAGTCAGTTGCTAAAAATAAAGTTGCATATTTCAATATTTGGGTTAACATTTTTACGATAGCGTTTTTCTTGCGTATCATAAGGAAGATAGAATTAGGTGTATAAAAATAGCTTTTTTGTCTTCTAGACGGTTTTCAAAAATAAATTCAAAACTGTTTTTTGAAGACTCTATATTATTGTTTTTGAACATTGAAAATCACTCAATTGTTTGCACTGTTTGTGTTCTTTTTCAAAAAATACGCAAGAGTTAGAGTGATATTAATTAAATAGAGACAGTTTGAATTAAAAGTAATACAAATACAGTTAAAAATTAGCTGGTATAGCATTGAGACATATTAATCGTAATATTTATTGATTTACGCCTAATTAATTTTGATTGCATACAAAAATAATTATGACATTAGATATTCCAGTCTGAACGTGTAATCAATAATTTAAATAAATAATCTAAGACAAATTGAAATATTATATGCTATATTACAAATCATTTATATCTTTGTCAATGAGTTCATGAAAATTTTCAATAAAAGCTGAAAACTGTATTAAAAAATATCATTTTTACAGACTTAATACTTTCTTGTAGGTATCTAATAGAGAGTACAATATAATATTGTGAATGATTAACTTATCGTTGGAATAATAAAAACCACCATTTTCTTCAAAATATCACATATTTTATACGTATGGTGTGAATTGTGTCCAAACTAAAAATGAAAAGTAATGTATATTTAAAATTAATTTGATTCAACATAAAATAAAAATTCACAGTAACAATTAATGCAAATAAAGTTGTTATAGCAACTAACTTTATTATGTAATTTGTTCCATTATTCCTTTATTTTATGCATGAATATAAATACATATTAATAGGTAACCACTAGTATGAATATGAATAATCAATGGCATAGATCAAGCTTGGGAAAGTTAACCATAATTTTTAGTTGAGTTAAGTTAAGTTGATATATATATATTATAAAAAGTTTAAAGTTAATAATATCCTGATTTTTTTTTAACTCAGTTAAGATATAAATTATATGGAAACTTACAATTAACTTAGTAATTTAAGTAAAAGTATTTTTATTTTTTTATTTTTCATGTATAAATAGATAGTCATATACTCATATGGCATAAAGTAATAAGAAGTAAATGTTTAAGCCAAACTTCATCAAAAATAATTGTACTATATTGATTATTTAATTATTTACAAATTAACATTACTCAGATTTGATAAAAGTAACTCATTATTTATTAAATTCATATCAATAAAAATCAGTTCAGTTAAAAATTAAGTTAATAAAAATCAAATTTTTAAAAATTTAGTTAAAAAGTTAAAATTATAATTTATGACTATTAACTTAACTTAAACTTTTTAACGCATCTATGCTCAGAATTAGATACAACTATAGACCGCGGAGTATTATTACATGGTATATTTAAGTATTTTAAGTTATTTAAGTTAAACTTAGTGTTCTAAGTACGATCAAATTACATTTTTTTAAACATAATATCATCATACGTGTGATCACGTATATATTCATACTATATCAACAATTATCAAATTTTTTATACATTCAGTTGAAATAATTAATTTTTGTTTATGCCAATCAATAAAAAAATATTATTTCAAATAGGAACTTATAGTTTTTAGTTTTTCAATATATCAATAATCATAAACATAAAAATAATCTATCCTGTCTAGTGTATACATTTTAAATTCTTGCACTTTTAATACTATTTAAAATACAGCCTGCTGCCGATAAATTGAATAAGTGAATACGGAATTTGTAACCTAAAACATGTACACTTTAGATAACTAGTACCACTAAACTACTGTACAAAATTCTAATTGTAATTCTGATTCTAAGCTAGGAAATTATTATCATACTATCATAATGGACTATATTATCAAGTCTTACACACTGTCACAGACAGGATAAAATATTTTAATACCAATTTTTTACAAAAAATACCAAGGTATTGGTGATACAGTTGTCACTACAGCCTTTTAACTTCAAAAACAATATTAAATAATTCGAGAAAGGTACTCTCAACCACAAAAGGGTATATATTTTATTAACACACTACTTGCAATCCACATCAGTAATTTATTGAAATCTGTAAATGTAATACAATTTACTCATTTACCTATGCAATTATTTTGTAATATTTACAATTGGTAGCTTTCTACATTATTAAAAACAATCTAGACATATTTTTAGTAACAATAATAATAATAATAATAATTAGTACTCAAATAAATAAATAAATAAATAAATACAAAGTGCTCATATTCTAGTGATTTATAGTGATTATAAGATACCATTACAACAATTATATGTGGAATATAAATTAGAAAAAAGCTTAGGTTTCTTAAATGTTGTTTTTAATCAATCGAAAACTTGAAAAATTTGTATTCATAACATAGTTAAACGTTTTACAATCATTTTGTTTATTATATTTTGAATAGTGTGTCAATCACATGAAAACATGCAAGTTATCTAAACTTACAATAATAATGATGATGGCCTGATAAACCACCTGGAAATGGTAATCCGACTAAAGATAAATCGAATATCATAATATTATCAAAATTAAAACCGTATATTTACTGTAAATATTATTTATCTATCAGCTATAACTTAGAGTATATAATATATAGCCGAAATACTCAATTTTTATAAATCAATATTGCACTTATTAATTTTAAGTCGTCTATGCATTAAAACAGCTTCTAAGTGATATTATTATAGATATTGTAGTGACTGCAGCATGGGTTACGGGTCAACCAATTATTGGATTGTTAGATGCTGTACACGTACTATTATTATTATTATTATTTTGAGTAAAGAGTATATCATTACGGATAATACCCGATACATGATTATACTATGATGTTGTATAAAATGTATAGTAGTTGTATGTCTTGTGTGTTATGCCTTCAAGTTGAGGGCTGTGTTAGGTTAAATATTATATTCTATAAGTTTATAATTAGTTCAAATAATACTAAATAATACATTTAAGCCTAATATAATATTTACATTTTTAACATCGGTATTTTATTTCAAATTGAACAGTAAAAAGAGGGTTAAGTGAATGTCGCTCCGCTGTACAGTAGGTTACAAGTAAGTCACTGTATAGTGGATGGTATTAAATTT
The DNA here is from genome assembly GCA_008528875.1 of Aulacorthum solani. Lineage (NCBI taxonomy): Eukaryota > Metazoa > Arthropoda > Insecta > Hemiptera > Aphididae > Aulacorthum > Aulacorthum solani. Next base: position 11,470 of record PVMI01020265.1, read on the forward strand.
GAATTCAATGATATAATATCATTATAGGTATACGAAAAACGATTCTGAGAGGAGACGGTATGTCAGTGTAGACTCTGGGATATTTTAAATTATATTGATATTGTTATTATACTGTAGTTATATCACGATTTAAGACACGGACTATCATGAACTATCTTAAATCGTAGGTAATATTAAACTGTAGATTGTATGGATAGGCCATATTTTGATTTTTTAATTTTTCAGTTTCATATTATTATATTCACGAATGATATTTTTAATTTACAACAAAAAAACTTTAATGTTGATTTTAATATGTAATTTCGTCCAAATTTGA
>PVMI01020292.1:0-20321 GCA_008528875.1 Aulacorthum solani
CACTACATGTTAGTAATTAGTGAGTAATTTTTAAGAAACAAAAGCAAATTTCAAAATTTAAAGTAGGTATTATACATTTACACTAGAAGTATCTTAAATTGTGGTTGTCATTATGAAAACGTCGTCCAGCAATTTAAATTTTGTCAATAGGAGAAAAAAAGCCCAAAAAAATAAATATACCACAGAAATAAAAGTCTATGCAAGTGCCATAGGTACAATGTTAAATTTTAAAAATATTTTGTTGATTTTAATTTGAAAAAGAATAACACAATAATACTTAATAGTACATTATATAGATAACAGATAATAACAATAGCTAGGTAATGGCCCAGTAGTTGATGTCACTAAGACAAATAGGTAGGTAATAAAAACAATAAACCTACACAGTAGGTTAGGTTTGGTTGGTGTGTATCCATTCCCCTTGCATTAAACATGAGCTACACATGTATATTATATATACCACTGCCTGTTTTGTATTGACTTATTATATTATTATTTTTTTAGTTGTGTAATTTTTGTATAAATGGAGAATTATACCTAAGGACTAAGTCTGATGTTTTTGACTGTAGGTTCTGTATTAAGTATATCATTACTACCTTATTACTCAATATAAAATAATTTATAATTATAAATTATAACTTATAACACAATATATTATATACACATACAGACATATTGTGTTCATACTTATATTGACAATTTTTTTTGGGCTTTTTTATGCGATTTCGTGATGTAAGTTAATGTATTAGACAGAATCAAACTTTCATGGATAAGTATAGTTTGTGTCATTGCTTTGTGTGACTGTGCCGACTGTGACCTCCGGGAGTCTTAGATCACAATATTATTACATCTTATTAGGTGGAAGACGGAAGTTAATCATGGCTATAGATATCTATTATAATTTATAGCCGTGGTTTGTATATGGTACTTATCTACTTTGAAAGTTCGAAGCACGACGGTACAGTGTACTTAGTGTAGATATTAGCCGTACTTCAAACTGAGACAAAGTTTATTTAAATTTATTTTTTCATTTAATGATTAAGTTATTGTTCGTAGCATGAGTAAATAATGTATAGGCGTACGAAGATGAAAATGTCTATATACTTGGCCATGGTCCGTACTCCAAAGTGTTTCTTTGCTACACAGTAGTGTTTCTCTGCTACACCATAGGGTGTTCCGTTATTATAAAATTATTATTATTATTATTATCATCTCAATAGTCGGTAATTATTATCAGTACATAGCTATGTATCCAAACGGATCGAGAGAGCATGGTCGGAGTATTGTAAGCATAATGAGAACCACTGAAAACTGAAGTGCGTTCGTGTGTCGTATAACATCCGTGAGTAGCGGCGGAGAGGTGGTGACACCTTTGTCTACTATACAACCACCACCACCGATGCCGATTTCCTTACACAGTACCGCTTAACGGACAAAACGCATCTCTCTGGACGCCGATCCGATGGCCATTACGAACGACTGGAACGCTATTGCTTGCGTCGTTGCGAGTTGCGCCGCTGCGTTGGCGTAGAGGAACATCTATCTCTGTTGTGGACCGGTCCGTCATTTATTTCTAAACATCAGTTCTTCCTTGCCGGTATTGCTCTTTTGTCTACCCTCCGACCTCCACTTGTTTACTATGTTCTCAGCTTTCATCACCTCTGAACCGACAACAGTGGTCGTTTTTCGTTCGGTACGTCATAGGTCGGCGTAAGATTAGTAATTGTAACAGTTAATTGTACAACGCGCTATAATAAAATATTTTATTGTGCTCATCGTTCATCGAAGCCAGTGTCGATTTCGCGTTTCGTGAAAACACGTGTTCATGTGCGTTTTATTTAGTTCATCCGTCAGTTATGTTAGGTTAGGCATTGCTTTATTCTCGTTCCGACAGATTATCATTTCGTCGTTAACTTGCAAGTATTTGTTGATTCAGTATCGGCGATCGCAGTACAGACTACAGAGTCAAGTTGTGAGCTACTGACTTCGTTCAGGACAAGGCTGATTGCTGTTTGTCATGCAGAGTATCGGGATTGGTTAATTGGTTACTTTCCTACTGGTTGCTGTTGATCTATACCAAACTGCGAGCATGTTAAAGCCGAGCATCACTTTGGAACTTTGTGTGTGTATAAGTATAATAATTTATCACCATGATATTTTGAATGTCGTTTGAATACTTTAAACTGCACCCTGTGATAAAATTGGTCATGTAAACCATTAGTGTTTTCATATCATACTGCCACCTGTGTTATTATTTACAATGTCTCTATCACATTTTTCTTCTACAGGTACCTATGATATTCTCAGCCTAGGAGAGGGCATACAATTTGACACCTATCGCAGATAACAATTCTAAACCAACTGGTCATCATTAATATTATGGTTTATAAATGTCACTATTGAAGTTCACTGTCTTCAACTATTTATTTAAAAAAAACCACCATCATATGGATCGCTGGCAGGCCACATACTAGGTACAAGGTATATTACATAATTTATCAATGACTTATAACATTTCTAATCAGATTATAATACTCTTTGGTAGTATATTGTTTTCATTGTTAATACAACTGGTTAGATACCATGTCTGATCTTTATAGCTATGTCACTGCTTTTATTTTAGGTTTATAGTTATTATTAGAAATATTAGATTGTGTTGTTAGAATTTATAAATCCTATTAGTTCACTATTCAGGTAAACTAAATATTCATATATAATTTTATTCTAGTGGTTATCCATTTGTTTTTTTTATTCCTAAATTACTTAATGAAAATGTTTGCCAAAAATTATTAATTTAGAAGTGTCCGTTTTGTGCAAGAATATCGACACCTCCAATGAAAAGAAAAAACCAAACATTAAACTCTCTGAACCTTAAATAAAATGTAAAGGTTAACCTAAGATTTAAAAATAATAATTAAATACAATAACTACCTTGGTTTCGCCTCATCATTTCCATAGTTATGGTCACTGGAATCGGTGCAGCTGGTATGTCATAATCTTGTTCTGAAACCAAACAATTTATATTATTATTCAATGACTTTTATTGTCAAACATTGGTTATAAGTAATAATAACCTTCATAACTGTCCCATCGTTGTATTGCATCAAACAATCTTATAGATATTTTTGTTTTTCTATATTTTGCCACTGCCTAGTTGAGAGTGTTTATTAAGAATCATATAAAAAAATTTGTCTAAAACTTCTATATGTTTGGGTATCTAATGACTAGGGCAAAGAAGTTAGAGGAGGTAAAATTGGAAAAATTTGCACATAAAAAATTGAAAATATTCATTCAAATTCATTAAATATGCAAGATAATATGCACAAAAAAAAATTGAATTATTTTATAGTAAAATAAAAAAATTAGATATAAAAGAAATATAAAAATCATTGTATTGCACAATTAATTTTGTTTTAAATATTTTCTACGTCAAATGATCGCCGATTGTTAGTATGGTTTTCTTCAGTCTCGAATTTTGGATTTATCCTTAAAATAAATATTAAATATATTAATACAAAAATAGTTTTAAGAACATTTTTCTCTCACCTGATAAATTATTGCATTGCACAACTAATGTTTTTTTCCACTTTGAATGATCGCCGATTGTCGGCCAGTATGGTTTTATACCGAGAAAAACTTCTTTCGACTTCTGTTGATGTTACTGGTGCATATTTATAAAATGTTAAATGATTTCCCGTTAGGTCTTCTGGTAAACCATCCATCGATGAACTTTCTCCATTCAAATAATTTTTGAATAATTAATAATATTAATAATTTTTGTATAATTTTTAATATTATTGCAAACCCATAGTTTTTTTTCTAAAACTTGGTTAAATTTTGTATTTACTTTCATTCCAACGTCACCCGCTACTTCATCCAATTTATTTTTTGTGAACATTACTGTTGTTACTGAATCACTTAGTGATACACCTTGTGATTCTAATTTAGTTATGGTTGATGGTAAAAACCCATCATTTGAATGTATTAAAGTCAAATTTGGTTCCATTGAAATTTCATTTAGAAGGGCTTGAGATTCTTTTATAGATACAGCATCGTTAGAATCAAAATGTTGCATAACATCTCGTACTTGCTTAAAATATTGGCAGTAATAAGAAGTAGCTTCAATCCAAGAACCCCAATGTGTAAGGACAGGTTCGGGAGGAAGAGGGACTTTGGGAGGTTCTGTCTTAAAAAATAAAACAAGTTAAGGTGCTTTTAAAAATAATTGCTTTCCTTTTGCCACTAATTTATCAACTCTTAATACACTAGGGATGTCATTTAGAGTATATTTTTCAAGAAACGATCAGAATTGAACATTAGAAATTTTATGTAAAGGAATGTTTGCACACATCATAGCCTTGCATAAGTCATGTGAAAAAACAGATTTTTTGTTTGGCGGCTGTGATATAAATTGTTGTTTATTTTCTGCAGGTTTATTTTGACGAGCTAATAATCGTTCGTGTTTATTTGTTTTTATATGTTGAGTTACTGTAAATTTTTTCTCAGCACTTACTTTAACTTCGCAAATCTTACAATAAAGCATAGTACCATCGGTAGCAAATATATCTTCACCAAACTGTTTCATATACTTGTTAAATATATTTGCATTTAATTTTGTCATTGTGCAAAATGTTAGCAGAAATGTTAGCATGGAAAACACAACAAACGGCACGCACTTTCGTATCGATCGACACTTAACACCATACTAACATAATATTACTGACGGACATTGGACACATAATAATGTTGATAAATGTTGAAAATATAATAATAAAGATAAGTTATCTTCTATACTACATAGTCTACACGGGCATCGGGTGGTGTACAATGTATATATACTATATTATAGTACAAAGGTGGGCAACTGGCGGCCAGCATCTGGCTCGAGAACCTTTTTTATCTTACTATAGAATGGCGGTTTAGAATTTTTTTGCTCTCTATGGATTTTAATTTTCTAAGTTTTTATGTAGAATATGTATGAAATATGCAACTTTCTTTTAAATCTTTAAAATATTATGCAAAAATATGCAAAAAAAAATTTTAGATTTCAACTAGTTCAGTTTCTACAACTGTTACACATAACTTAACTTATTTCTTCAGAGACACCTTTCAAATCATCCTCGTCATTTTCAAGTTCCCAATTCAATATTTCATATTCATCTGAAATTGTCATTTTTAAAAATTCCCAGTTAATCAAAAAACTTATTAATTCTTCATGAATTTGGTTGTAAACTTCATCTTCAGTTTTATAGTTGGTAAATTTCAATATTTTTTTTGATAAAGTCTTAAAAGCTTGATGTGGTAATATTTTCTTGTGTGCCAAAAACTGTATAGGTGATAAAAGAGCCAAGTTTGTCAACAATTCACTATTATTAGTAAATCTTATTTCATACTTTCAATAACTTTGTCCATTGCATAGTTATGTACTTCAACTGTAAATTTTTTTTCAGCATCTTTTATGGGATCATCATCCAAATTCTCACCAGGCATTTTTTTTTCCTAAAACGTGTTCCTTCAAATTGTTCTTGTATACATAGCATATTTTCTTCATAGTCCATAATTTGATCTATTTTATTATTTGCCCACTCAATAAATTCATTACTTGTATTTTTAATGTTTTCCATTCCACGCCTAAATGTTTCTAATTGTTTTAATGCTGCCTTTACTAACGGTTGGCATTTGAGTAAATCTATGCCACTAATTTGGAGATATTTTGACAGTGGGCCAGTTATACTAAAAATCCCAAAATAAAATATCCATGTTAACCCCTTGAGTAAATTTTTAAAAACTTTTAAAAACTTTAATGTGCTAAACTTTCATATTATAAAAAAAATTTGAAAAACTCATAAATACCTAAAAAATGGTGGTCATTATATATAACCACTACAAACCTAGGATTAACAAATTATAAATACTGATGTTTTTTTATTAGATAATAATGTCATAACAATTTGTACATGGTATATTATTGTTTTTGGTGAAATGTTTCAAAACAGTTTTTCTCCGAAGTTAAACATAGTGCTACATTACATGTAGAACATTCCCATCTACTTCTTTTAGGGTTTTCTTTGGTAGAGCAATTATGGCATCGACGAATTGTACAGCTTTTTGGTATGTGTGCAACATTTGCAAAACGCATTTCTAGAGGTATTCTAACTTTGAAGTTGTTGGTTTTATTTTTAAATGATTTTTGTTTTCCTCTTGGTGATGTAGTTGGAATTCCAACTAAACCAGCAACTACAGCAAGTCTAAAATCCTTCAAGGGAATCGTTCTCTCTTGACATTTTAATTTAAATAATATATAGGAGTTAGTCACAGCAACATCTAAGAAGTGAAAAAATATTCTGTGCCACTACTTGTGGCTCTTTCGATCAATCTCATAATATGATTTCATCATATCTGCATAATCAACATATCCCATATTTTTATTGTAATCCTTCACCATTGTAGGGCATGTTATGCTTGCTGATTATCTATCTTTTGCTTTCCTCAAGCTACTGGTAAGGTGATCTGGATCGTGATAGTTTGAGAGTAATTGTATTGGACGATTATCCTTCCATTTGACCCATGACACATTCGTGGTTGATACTCTTCCTTCACTATCACCTCGTTTCATTTTTTTGTCATTCAACTGGTTTATGGGAAGTCCTTTCCTATTACCTCTCACAGTTCCACAACCATAAACTTTATTTTTATGCAAATCTTCCATGAGGTCAAGAGAAGTGAAAAAATTATCAAAAAAAACTCTGTGGTACTTTCCTTGTATTTTATTGGTAAGAGTTAGTATTACACGTTTTCCCAAAGAACTTTCAATAGAATCTGTCTTCCCAGTATATATTTTAAACTCACTTATAAACCCAGTTTGATCAGCCCGTACCCAAATCTTGTATCCTCTTTGTATGGGTTTCATTGGCATGTATTGCTTCATAGTACTGCTCCCCTTGAACTTTATCATGCTTTCATTGATGGATTGAAACTCATTTGGGTTCATACGTTGTAAAAAGGTTTTGGAAAGATGATCAAGGTAAGGCCTTACTTAATATAACTTGTCATAATTTTGTTCATGTTGGTGAGATTCCAAATTATTGTTATTTATGTGTAAATTTGATAAACACCATTGAAATTTTTTTAATGGCATTAAAGATGCTATGTAGTTGTCCCTTAGTTGTATGTTAGCAGACCAATAATCTTTATAAGATGGAAGATTTTTTATACCCATTGCAATATTAATAGCCAAAAATGTTTTCATAGTAGCAGCATTGATAGTACCTACTCTCTAATGAGAGTCGATGGCAGGCATATGTTAATGCATATGATTATTTTTGTATCTGTATATCGTCGTTGGGCGAGTAACAAGTTGTATCTCAAAAAAGTAAAATGTTTATTAGAGACAAAACCGTGTTTATAAAATCAAGGTTAGCTGATAAATGTCTATTTTTTTTCTTATCATATTAATATAATAATCTTTGATTGTAATATTGCGGCACTTTCATATCAATTTGTACTTAGTATGTTTCTGTGAGATACGATGTATTTCGATTTTTTATTTTTGAGAAACGACTTATTTCTTGTGTATAAATAGTATAATACTATTCAGAATAATAAAAAAAATGCAGCTCATAATAATATCAGACATACTTAGTATAATTCCTTTTTATTAATATTAAAACTTTTCAGAATTTTCAAGACCTGCTAGGTAAAATCATATTCTTTTTATTATTTAACATTATAATTTATAAAAACAAGTAACAATGAATAAAATACATATCAAAATTGTTCAAACATAATTAATTTTTTAGTACCTACTTGGTAAAATCACATTCCTTTTTTTATTTAACATTATAATTTATGAAAATAAGTAACAATTAATAAAATACTTATACAAATTGTTTAGCACCTACTTGGTAGTAGTACATTTTATAATCATATTATAAAATATACATTATTTAAAAATATCAAATCAAATAAATATTAATAATAAAAAAAACATTTTTCAGTATAAATATAAAAAAACATTTTTACAACTGGTTATGTATAAAAAAACTATTTTTAATTTAAGGTAATAGCTTTGTTAATACTTTATTTTGTTATAAAACTCATGACAGTCTTTTGGGAGAACAGATTTAAGTTGTTGCAAATGTTCCCACTTGGTTTTCTGAATTTTTAAGTCAGATGTATGTAGTGGCCCATATATTGTAGGAGATAAAGTTTTACTTGTTTTTTTTCTTTGTTTTTGAACAGAATTCAGATCTAAATAATCATCATCAAAATTAAGTTTAAATTCTATACTTCCATCACAGTTATAGCGAAGAGCCTTAATATTAGTAACAGTAGGATCTAAAGCCTTTTTACCAGGTCTTATAGTATCAAACCTGTATGAATCAAGTTCATATTTTTAAAAAAAATTTACATCACAATATTTTACATTGTATGGGAATGGTTTAGTCCTGGCACTTTTTGTTATCCTCATATAATCAGATGGCAAATAGATATCGGTATTTCTTAATTTATTTTCAATTGTTGAATGGACAGTCACATTCCATCTGTGTATGGCCTTTAGTTAAGCACTTTTGTTCAATAGAAATTGTATTATTAATGGCAAACTCCAATAACGCATTTGATAAAACACAATTTCTGTTTTGGTAACAGCAACCATCACTCCAAAGTATAATATTTTTTAATGGATATTTTAAGTTATCCTCAGTTATTTGATCTATTATGCAACTTACAAAAGATGATGCAGAGAGGTCTGACTGTGTTTCATCCCACCAATATCATGTACATTCACGAGAGGATAAATTATACATGGTAAAATTATGTACACATAATTTACACTTGTAGTATAAAGCACTTGCTTTTAAATGTGGGCAAATTTTTACTGCCTGGAGGTCCATAGTGAATACAATGATTTCATTACACTTAGCTTTTTCTTTGTCTCTATTTTTTTCTTCCCTGCTTCGATCTTTATCCTTTATATGTTCATTCCATTCATCCTCCCCGATATTTTTGGTTTGGTAAGAACAACAAATGTCACATTGATCCTTTTTAGGGTGGTAAACAGAAAAATTTGTTTTTTTATAAATCTCATTAAATATTTTTCTAGACACTGGCTGTTTATTTTCTTCATTACACATTAAACCATACATATTGTACAATTGAGATATAGATTTGATATATGGCTCAAAATATAATCTTGAGGTAGATTTCCTACAATAATGTGAGGGTAGTTTTGGCAATTTTTCAAGAAACTCAGTCACAAATTTCCTTTTTATTTTTTCTGGAGTAATTCTCATAGTAGATCTTTTGTTTTTTTCTTTATTTGTCTCACAATTATTCAACTCAGTATCTTTTGCAGTTAGGCACCAAGTTAGAAATTGTTTTTCTCCTAATCCAAGTGTATTTAAAAACATTGTCTTACATACACATAAATATGCATCATTAACTTTTAAATTGTAAGACATAGTACTGTTTCTTCGTGATGATTCGACTGTTCGTTGTTTAACAGGAGTGGTTATTATTAAAGATGTTACATAAGTTTTTTTTTCATCCCAGTTTAAGTTTTTTCAAAAATGATTAAATATTCCTAATCTATTTAGGGTGGAGTCGCCACGTTAAGCATTTTTTTTGTGAATATATTTTAATAATTTTAGTTAAGAACATGGAAAAATCCTGAAATTCAAACCAAGTATACTTTATAACATGACTTATACTTGGTTAAAGTTTCAAGTCTCTGTATGTTATACTTAAGAAGAATTTTCAATTCAATTTTTAATTTCTCATTTTCCCCTACTATGGCCAGATCAACTCCAACTATGGCCAGTGATTTTCCCCACTTATGGCCATAATATTTTTTTAAATTTATTTGTTTAGAAAAAAATGATCCAAGTACCAAATGTAGTAACTAATAATATATATTAGTAAAATATTAAATACAGAAAACTATAAGAGAAACACAAATAGTTTATTATGATTTAAAATATAATAATAACATTGTATAGGTACAACAAAAACAACCTATTTAACAAAGTTCAATCTGTATAAAAATGTAAAAAAATAATAATAACAGTCTTATGAAATAAAAAACTGACCCCTGCTTAGGATATATAACACTAGTTAAATTATAATAAAAAACAAGTAGATAAAACTTAATGAAACATTGTAATAAAAATTAAAGTAGATAACTTTCTGGTAATAATTAAATCACATTTGTTAATTTTTGGTTATACCTAAGTTAGAATGTAGGAAAACATATTATAACAGTCTTATTAAATAAAAATTGATCCCTGCCTAGGATATAATATAACAAAAACCTAGTTAGGTTGTAATAAAAATATAAGTAAAACTTAATGAAACATTGTACATAATAAAAATTAAAGTAAATAACTTTCTGGTAATAATTAAATAATTAAGTAAATCACTTTTGTTGACTTTTGGTTAGGGTGTAGGAATACATATTCAGTCTTAATATCTACTTTTTTCAAACACATCAACTACACCTGGAAACACTGAAATAAGGTGTCTATTTTGAAGACGAAGTTCTGGAGATGGTAATTTGTACAATATGTTGGTTAAGTCAACTATTGATACATCATTTTCAATAGGTACAAACTCAGTGTTTTCCTCATTGTTTGCTTCAAAACATTGCACTTCGTATTCACTTTGGCTAATTATGTTAACTACAGTGGCAACATATTTGTATTTTAGTTTCCTTTTTCCAATTGATTCAAATTCTATTAAAATATAATCACCAGTATTTAAATCTGGTTGATCACTTGAAACTGGTAGAATCTGATCTGAGCTTAAAGGCTGAGCTAAAGGTTCTTCGAAACTAACATCCATTTTTGAATTCCAACTTTTTTCTGATTCAGAGCTTTCAGTATCAGTTACAATTTTCTGTTTAATATTTTTGTTAGCTTTAATTTGTGCCCTTTCTATTTTCTTTCCCTCTAACTCTTTTTTTTTTTCAAATACTGCTAATTTCTTTTCTTCTTTCTTTTTCCTTTTTTTCAATCAATTTAATTTCATGGAATTCAATCCACTTATCTGATGTTATTACACTAGGTGTATATTCTTTTTTTCTGGTTGTTTTAGATAAGGGTTGTACTGGCCACTTTATAATATCATTAAACACAGTAATTAAAGATCGTTTGGTTGGAACTATAACTATAGACTCTGGAGTCGTAGTCTCTCTAGGTATGATTGGGTTTTCTCCTGTTAGGTTGTCTTCTGCATGACTACTTGAGGGTATATTTAACCACATTTCTGGATTTAGATTTAGATTTCGATTTAATGTCGGTGTTGTTATGTCTGTGGTAATCTCATTCTCAGGGTTGTTTACATCATCCATGATTTGTGACCACAATGTAAACAACATTGTTGCCTTTTCATTTCCATCCCATTCATATTGTCCTCTTCTAGTTCTCCTAAACTCATCTAATAGGTTAACATCAATTTTTTTAATTTTTGATTCTACAAATTGAAGGTGACACTTCATATTGTCGGCATTAATTAAAGTGTCATGCTCTGGTACAGTTCTTACAATAATTTTGGAATAATCCACATTATCTGCATTGTAAGGATATATGCCAGTTGCACGAAATCCTGACTTGATACTACTAGTCATTTGTTTATCATATATAATTTGAGATAGAGCCGTTGGTACATCAAATTTAGATACTTCCTTTTCATTGTCAACACTCCACTGCTTCACTATTTTCTTCCATCTCGATTTGAGGGGGCCAAATATAGAAACATCAAGTGGTTGCAATATGTGTGTTGAGTTAGGATATAATGCAACTAATATCAAACCATTTTCACGACAAAATTTACTCAAGTGTAAACTGAGGTGTGACTTGTGACCATCCATAAAAACAATTACTGGTCGAACAATATTTGATTCATTTATAAATGGTAAGAATATATTAGCGATATATTCAAGTTTTGTACCATATATAGCATACAATTATTCTAAATATTTTGAGTAATAGAACTGTATTGTATCCAGAAAATAAGAAAAATATTTTGAGGCTCAACGATGAATATTATTTGAATTACAGCATAGTTACTATAATTATTTCCCAATTTCCATTAAAAACAGAACCTAAAATTCCTATAAAAAAAGTTACTCCTATGTTATTTCTGATATTTTTAAAATAAAAACTATTTTTAAAATATGTTTGCCAATATATGTACTGTTACAATTAAAATTTATGTTCTTGTTTACTTGTTCAGAACATATTGATAAGTTTTAACATTTCTATTTTCTAAAGCAAGTTACTTAGGTAACAAAATTTCATCAAAACAGAAAATTGATTCCATTTCTGATTTCGATTATACATGGAATATGTAACGTGGTCTTGATGTTGTTTTTGTAAGACAATACAAAAATGGCAAGTTGTTGTAATACCTGGTCACCTTTCTACTTTTGATATGTGCATTGTCATATTTTAATTCCTTTATTACACATTTATATCTTTTTTGAGTCATGAATCATGAACATTTCCATATTATTTAAGAATGGAGGCAAAAAGTATATCAAGTTAACACAATTGTATGCTTCTTATGTTGTTATTTCAAAACTTTACATTTTACAATGTAATTGTAATAGCAATGTATATTTAATTAATAGGAAAAAATAATGTATGATATATTTTGTTTCTGAATCCTGATTTAAAGTTTTTTACATTAATAACATTTAAAATATTTGTTTATAACTCAACATTTTTTAAAATATATTTTATTACTGTATTATGAATAAACCATTAATTGTGTATACTTCTAATAGCTATTTGTTCTCTGCTACCACATTTGCGTTAACATTGGTATAATAAAAAAAAAAAAAATTAATGAAATATATACGTGTAATATAATTGTGTAAGATAATTGTGAGTTTACCATTGGACATGGAGAAGTTCACTATGATAATAAATATTATTCAATAAATGTATTTGTTTGAGCCCCTGGCGCGATCTAACCGATTCGTAAGCTCATAATTGTATACTCAAATTAATATGTTCAATTACAACCAATAATATTAAACATTTATGTTATATAATATGTTGGGTAATTTGCATGTACAGAAAAGAATACATGGATGTTTTTTATTCACAATACGTATGTATTTTATACGTCTACACACAATGGAATTTATACACGGTATATTGACTATCAAATGTTAATAGTGTACATAATTAATTTTATTTATAATATATTTTTAATGTATAATATACCTATTAAACAATGTTTTATGTATCTTTAAATGTTGAATTATAATTAATAAATCAATTGGTAAATATGTTACTTACACCATACTGTTTGAAAAATTGTATAATATTTCAAAATTAAATTGATACATACAAATTCAAACAAAGTTCATTAATTGTAATCCGCTGTTAATTTTACAAAGAATATTGTATCTCTTTTTAAAACACTATACCATACGTGATTTTATTACTTGTTTCATGAACGAATGTATTTCACAAGAATTTATATTTAACACACTAAACTATATACATAATAAGCATACAATATAGTTTTTGTTTCCCTTCTTATTTAAAAAGGTAACTTCAGACTTAATTTTATTTTTTCTTCATTCCAAAAATAATGTATTAATGTATTTTGTATTAATTACCATGTATTTCTCGTCAAAATGAAATTATTCGCTTTTCATTATTCGCCTTGCATTAGAAGTGCTTAACAAGTTAGAGTGTTCTCTAGCTTTAGTTTCTGCACTAAAGGTAGTGAAGAAAAATAATTATCAAAGTATATTTCTTGGTGTTCGTTCCAAATTGATTTGGTAAGTTCCAAAACAACTCGTTCACCCAGTCCATATTTGTCAAACTCATGGTTTACAATTTCTTCTTGCCTTGATAAATTTTGAAAGCTAACATGTACCTTTTTTGATTTGCTAGGCTCCAAATTTTGTAACCTCGCTTTACTGGTTTCATAGGATTATATTGCTTCAATGTTGACCTACCCTTAAATTTCACCATACTTTCATCAACACTAACTTGTCTAGTACCAAAATAGTTACGTTTGAAAGATTCATTGAGTTTATCTATTATTGGTCTTAATTTGAATAACTTATCTTTGTTGTTTGTAGGCAATAATGTACTGTCATTACAGTGTAGATGAATGAGAATTTTTTCAAACATATCTCGTGACATAGCATTTGACACAAGTTTAACTCCAAGATCATCTGATGTACTCTAATAATCTTTATAAAACGGTAAACGGTTATATCCCATCAAAAAGTTAGTACCTAAGAATACTAACATATCTTCTCTGTATTCTAAGTGTTTTATTTTTCTGTGTGCCATATGAGTTTGTTTGATAAACCAAATCATTCAAAATTGATTCAACAAATACCATAAATACATCTGTAGGATTGTTGCATCTACTAAATTCAATCAAATTTACTCCTTCAGGTCTACAATATTCTGGTCTAACAGTATCCATATCTGTCTTTCTTAGCCAAATTCTAGGTCGTAAATTGTCGGTCTGATCTTCCTCCTCAGCCTCAACGTCCTCTACAGTTCTAACTATATTCTTCGATTTAGGCTTGGTCAATATCTTTTTACTTTTTTTAGCTAAAATATATATATATATATATATCATGTTGTTTTATTTCATTAATAGTAGGTAGCAATACATTTATACAAACATAACATGTACTCACTTGCTTTTTTTTACACTTATTTTGAGTTTTTTTAGGAATATATTCTTCATCTGACGACGATTCAATATCTGAAATATCAATAAATATAATTGAAAACTAATATAAAACAAAATTAAGATTTGAATTTAAATTTCATAGAATAAGTACAATAAGTCAATTTTGTTATATAAAAATATATACATGTGTGTTATGTAAACATTATACTAAATATTAATTTACCTTTATTGGAGTTACCATCAGCAGTGGGTAAGTTGTTATCAAATACAACATCTAAAAAAAAGTATATTTCTTATAATTAAGAATTTTATAAAATTTAAATAACTAATAAATAAAATAAATAAAGTAATTAAATAAATAAAATATAAATTAATAAATTAATTGATAAAATAAAATATAAATAACTAATCAAGAAAATAAAGTTACCTAAGTTTTGTACCCTAGAAGCGCCTAACTTGGGGCAGTTTTTGACTTTGACGTTCTGTATCTCAATAAATAATCATTGTATGGGTTCAATATTCATATCAAAAGTTTTCTCTTGACCTTGTGTTTAATATTTACTACAATTTAAATTTGTATACTTAATTACTGATTTTATATAATTTTTTTTGTAGCTGCCCCAAGTTACCCTTCAATGGGCGTATCTTGGGACAACTATTTAATTTTGCAGAAAAACTCATTTTGTGCCGAACGAGGCTATCTTGGGTCAAAACACAATAATAAAATGTGTTCCTTACAACATTTTACATATGAAAGAGTCATCAAAATTATCTATTGTTCATAACTAAATACGGATACAAGTAAAAATGCAATCTTTAAAAATGTATTTTCATATATTCAACTTAAACTAATTAAAAAAAAAAAAAAAAATTGTCAAACCCTTTCACCATAACAAACTTTTATAAATTTAAACAATTAATAAACAAAATAACAATTTACTAAACAATATTTATTCACTCTCCAAAATTTCTTTTAGACAATAAATATACAATAACCCTGCATGGTATTAAAAACTTAACAATAGGTACTGAACAATAATACAAAAAAAAAAAAAAAACATTTAATAGGAACTTTTAAATATTGAAGTTTGCTGGTACCTAACTAAATTATTTTAAGGTAAGTCAGACTTCAAATTTACATTAATAAGTACAGTCAATAAAAATCAATGTAGCAAATAGAATATTAGATAGGTAGGTGCCATATTTACCCAACCTTAAAGATCAAATGTATTGCGACCTCTTGGCTCTTTTATGAGTTTAAGGCGTAACACCACGTCTTCTTCAATAACTTCAGCAATATCATCCACAGATGGAAAAACAAATGTATTGCTTGACTCTTTGAAAGGTCTCATAAAAAGACAAGTGAAAAAAATTCCTTTAATTGACTTTCCTACTGCTTTTATGATATTTGGAAACATCTTATAAGGTTTTTTTTTTTGTTCCTTCGCCATACAAACATTTCACCAAAATAAATTCATTTATTTTAAATTTTTTTTGAAAGTTTTCATCATTATCATCATCTGAATCATACATGTTGATGATAGACATACTATTTACCTGAGAAGAACTTGCAACTGGTTCATTACTTGCTAGTATAGTTATAACTAGAGGACTTTCAATTTCTAACTCTGATTATAATGGATCTGGATCATCTGGATCTTCAAATACAGTGATACTCTTTCCAGGGACAACATCTAATCGTTTACGTTTTGGTGTTGGATGGTTATAACTTTTTGAAAAATGATGTTCACTTAATATGTTTTCAAATTCATTTATCCAGGTACAATCATTGTTATTTTTCTCAATTGAAGGCAATCTTTTAATAACTTTGTTAGCATCTAGGGGAAATATACCACAAGCTTCGAATCCAGATTTTAAATTAGTTGATATATTATTATTAATATTTAGTTCATTTATTGTAGTTTTAAGTAGCCCTGGAAATTGAGTTTTAGGTAAGGTACCAGTGTTTTTATTTTTCCAACTTCTTAAGACATCTCTCCACTTTAATTTAAGAGGTATCAAAAATGCCACATCTAGTGGTTGTGTCAGATGTGTTGTATTAGGGGGAAGAAGAACAAAACTTATACCATTTTCTGCACATGATTTGATTACCTCTTCTGACACATGGCTAGCAAAATTATCACCAATCATGACCTTTTTGTTAGCATTTATAGTACTGAAATATGGCAAAACAACTTCAAAATACCAGTCTTCAAAGATTTTCATGTCAAACCAACCACTCTTGGATCTGTTGAAACGTGCTTTTGGAGGACCATGGTATGTCCAACTAGGGTACAAATGCTCAGATTTATACACAATATACACTGGCAACATGACACCTGAAGCTGTCCCACTAAACATAACAGACGTACTAGTTTTTGAAGAGTCCAATAAATAATCCACATGCTTAGTACCACGTCGACATATAACTTTTACTTTTCCAGGGTCATCGGTAAGGTTGGTTTCATCATAATTGATGATAGGATCTGGGGGTACACCTCCAAGGTCTGGCTTAACTCATTAAAAAAATGTGTTATTGTTTCAATTGAAATATTTGATCTAGAGCCTTTTATATTCTCAGATAAACGTATGGTTAATGTAGAGTTATGACGTCTAAGGAAAGATTTTGCCCAGTCAGGTCCTGGCATGTTATTATTAAACTGTTTTGTAGTTACTCCTTTTCTATCTAAATAGTGTTTAACCCTTTCAGTCCCGAATAATGAAACGGCCAATAAAAAAAATATTTTAATCAAGAAACCTTATTTATAGGATATCATAAATCCATTGAAAAAAGTAAGGGGCACTTTTACTCATTTTTGCCAAAATGGGGGGAATGTCCATTGTAATGGACATTATGACTCGGTGGAAAAATATTAAATAAGAACAAATTTATTATGTTTTTAAATAAATGTAATTGAACAATATAAATATATAAAATATCACAATATGATAAAATGTTTTTCATAACAACAAAAATCATAACAGTACATCATTTATAAATTTATAATAAAAACTTTTTTTTTAATAATATTATGAAAAAATATTATTATAATTAAATAAAAATAAACACTTGAAACAAACTTTTATATGAAAAAGTATAGTAATAAAACAACAATAAATAATTGAAATTTTTCATGACAGAAAACAAAAAACTTAACACTATAGGCAATATAACAAAAACCTTAATTATATAGTAAAAACAAACTAATTATAATAACAAATTTTTAAAACCAAATGTAATTGAGCAATATAAGTATACCAAACTAGTTAATACTATTTTAATTTCTTATAAAAAACAAACATAACAATAGTATTTACCTATACTAAAACAATTTTTTAATTATAACATTCATATTTTTATATGAAAAAAAAAGTATTTAATTTATTTCTTATTATGAAACTCAGTGAAACAGTTTTTTTTTTTTACTACAAAACATAAATGTACTTTACATTTCAAGCAATAAACATGTGTTTTACCTTTACAGTTAGGATTTTTACATCTAGTTGCTTCGTTTTTATCATCAGATTCTGGGTAATGCCCTATCTGGTCTGTTTTTGTTTCATAGAATGGTCTAAATTCTCTTTAATTGTATTTACCTCTAGTTGGTGAAGGTGATGGAGAATTATCTAATGAGGAACATTCACGAGGGCGACCTCTTGGTCTTTTAGGAGTATCAACTTTTCCTACATTTATTAAATTATCGGCCAATCTTAACCGAAATTCCAACAAATCCATCCTATCTTTATTATTGATATTAAGTTTTTTACAATCCAGATAATACTCCAGCCAAGAATTAGTAACCGCCATGTCCACTGCATGAAAAATCATTCGTAAAGTCCATTTCTTAGATTTCAAAAATATTCTATAGTAACTTATTAGTTGATCATATTTATCTACGCCCCCCATACTTTGATTGTATAACTTAATAACTTCAGGTCTTTCCACACAAACATATTTTTTTTCTTTTTTATTCCAACGCTGAACAGTATCTGGAACGCCTGATGCAATATAATTTGAGCACATATTTACACTTTTATTATCATACCATTTCACAAATGTAATATTATTTTCAACATTTGTTATTTCATCTGTTGTACCTTGCCCTTTACTAGCTATTATCTTGTCACTTAAAAGTGGAGGTTTTGCAAATTTGTTTCCTTTTATGGTGCCTATTGCATAAATTTGTTTTTGATTTAATGCTTCCATAAGATTATACCCAGAAAAATAATTATCAAAAAAAAGGAAATGCTTGTTCATCATCAATGTTTGAGAAAGAGTTAGGACAACTGTACCTCCCAATCCAAACTGTTTTAATACACTTTGATAAAATTCTGTAGATTTACCTTGGTATAATACAAAATTATACATAAGACCACTAGCACCACACATAGTAAAATTTTTGATTCCCCATGGGTTGGGTTTTCCTTTCATGTATTGTTTGGTGTTCAAATGTCCTTTAAAAGGAATCATTTGTTCATCTATACTCACATTTCTTTCTATATTTAACTGTCCACATCGTTTTTTTATACAATCAAACATTGGTCTTACTTTTACAAATTTATCATTATTATTTTTACTAATTTTTAAATTATAAATAACATGAAAATTTGTTCTAAGTACAAAAAATCTGTTTCTGTTCATGTTTTCCACAAACACATTCATTTTCAAAACTAGATTCCAATACATCCTTATTCTAGGAAATTTTGTACAGCCCGTTTTAATATGAAGGCCTATAAATATTCTAATTTCTCTTACATCTGTATTTTTCCAAGGTTTTCCTGTTTGTAATGCATGTATGTTGGTGTATTGAACCATTAATTCAAAATCGACATCAGTAAAATATTTTGAAAAATATGTAATTGGAGGGTCAATCAAATCAGAACCATTAACTTCAGGTTGTACATCATCAATTGGTTGTAAATTTAAATTAAAAATAGGGAATGGACTCCTTTGCCATTTTATATCTTTTTTTTCTGTTAAATTCATACTATTAATTGTGTTGTGGTAATTACTTGTGGATGTATCATTTACAGATTCAATATAGCTGACATTTTCTTCAAACTGATCAAACTCGACTTCTTCTAAACTTTCCACATTAAATTCATCCATCAAATGTTGGAAACGTATCTGTATATACAAATTAACTATAAAACGTTTTTAATTTTTCAATTATTATAATTATATTACCAATTTCAGCTTGTGCATCAAGTTCATTTCCATTTTCGTCATCACTATCCAAACCAACCATTTCAGAATCGTAACCATTTAGCATTTCAACAATATCATAATCTTTTAGTTTTTGACTCATTTTCAATTTTCCCAAAAAAATTATACTTGGTAATAAAAATTTATTGTGCAACAGAATGTATAAATAAATTCAAAAATAACCATTCGGCAGTTAATATAGTAATTTGATAATAAACCAGAACGCGCACGTAATAAATACACAGTAAAGTATCTTAACTTTTATGGTTTTTTATATTTTGTAATTTTATAATTATTTTGTTGTACTGATAACTAACAATAAACACAGCCAGGCCACATCATGTAAAGTTTATATTTTACTAAATTTGATTTTTAATTAATGTTTTTGATTTTACATAAACTTTTTTTTTTCAAACTTACATAATATTTAGATTCAAACAAT
>PVMI01020293.1:0-12899 GCA_008528875.1 Aulacorthum solani
AGGTAGGTTATTATACCTATAGTATATCAAATAAATGATATTACTTAAAAATGTAGATGACTGTTGTCTCTATTACACGATTCGAACTCGACTTCTAGCTATGCCAATGATTTATATTATCGTACTCTACGTTAATGTGTTCTGTCTACCTAAGCAAATTCANNGAGCGACATAAATGAAGCGTCAGTAATCTGTAAATCGTTACACTCCATATGTTTTTTCTGGACTTCAAACAGGCATATTATGATAGTAACAACTGCAAGCAACTGTGCATATCTCTAAGACATTTTAGTATAAACTATTGAGACTAATCCAGTTAGTTAGTACCAGACCTCAAAGAAATGGAACTAATAGGGCCCTATACCCAGCTAGCTTATGTAAATGAAATTATTCTATTAGGAGAATCCAAATGCATGCAATGTTGAGGAGAGTGCAAGAAAGCCAACATTATCCAGCACAATATGGGAGTAGTTGTAAAAGAAAACAAGAGAAAATATATGGTGAAGATTAGGAATTCAACAATAATGGGTACTCACTTCACTGAAGGGTTTACATTTGAGTAGATAAAGGACTAACTTCAAAGACTCAGGAGTTGACATTAATGAAACACAGTATGCATAATGAAATTAAAATCAAAATGAGAATGGATATAACAAAAGATGTTTTTCCTCAAGTTACAGTGTATTAGTACAAAGGCCTTACTCTATTTACATGAGACCTAAAATGACCTATGCATGCCAGACGTGGTCTAGCACTCAAGGAAATAAAAATAAACTCCAGAATTTTTGAAAAAAAATATGGTCTGGTATACAAATGATTTGGAAAGTTTTCATAAAAGAATTAGCAAAAATCTACAGCAGTTGTATAATAGGCCAAGTTTACAACATACCTTAGTCAGAAAGACTAGAATAAAAGGGACATGTCTGGTGAGCAGAGGTTTCACTCATTAAGGTCATGAAAACCAGTTGACGGGGAAAAGGGCAAGAGGCAGGTTTTGGC
Source organism: Aulacorthum solani (assembly GCA_008528875.1). Taxonomy (NCBI): domain Eukaryota; kingdom Metazoa; phylum Arthropoda; class Insecta; order Hemiptera; family Aphididae; genus Aulacorthum; species Aulacorthum solani. The sequence continues at coordinate 1,000 of PVMI01020293.1, forward strand.
AGAAATAATAAGACAAATTAGAGTAGAAAAGAATCTGAAGAGGATCAATCTATTGTTAGAAATGAGAATAGCGCAGAATAGAGAGAAGTAGAAGAGTATGTTAAAATGTATGATGGTCTTAAATGAACCATTATAAGCCTTAGAAAAAAAAATATAATACTAATACATGTACATGGTACAACAATATATGTTGTGGTTAAAAGTTAAAAGTTAACCTTAGTAGTGTCTGATGTTCACCACATTATTATTATTATTAAAATAATTCTATAATTACCTCTCGGCGTGAAGGAGGACGAGGAATAGAAATAGAACAGACCGGAGGAGTGGTTGATGGAGGTCCCTGTTTTGGAGTGGACTGTTGAGCATCTCCAACATCGAAAAACAAGTCGCCTAGATCTAAACATTTATAATTTTATTACATTACACTTTATTATTTTTTTTTTTTGATAAAATTGTATTACTATTACCTGCAGCATATCTTGAAACAACAGGAAAAACATTTGGAGGAGAAATAGATTTATTAGTTAATGATAATGTAGGACTATTCATTGAATTGCTCTGCTGAACTGGGTTAGGAGTGGGGTCGGTGGGTTGAAACAAATTCAGTCCTATCAGATCATTACTTATTTTTCTAAAATATATAAAATTGTATTTTTGTAGTTTATTAATAAGGAATTAATGTTTAATTTAATTATTGCTTACACAGTATTCAATTGTTGAGAAACAGATTTAGAACGTTTCATGGTACCATCATCATTAACCGATCCTCGTCGATTCTAAAAATTAAAATTTAATGTACAATTTGATATATTTTTTATTTTAAGTTACCTTCAAAGTATGTGTTCCTAAAGGTAATAATGATATGTTTTCAACAGTAGCTCTTAATTCATCAACACTTGCACTGATTGGGCCTGCCCCGTTGCTTAATGGTTTTATCTCAACATGAAGTCTTTTATCTCTTTCTTCATCTATAAAGTCATTCATATAAAGTACCCATGGTTTTGAATTACAACAAGTAAAAATTAAAAACCTGAATCAGAAGAAGAATCAAATGTTTCTTCTTTGTCAACAGTCCATTGTCCCGATGGCTGAATACAATATCCTTCATCATCTATTTCTGGAGCACTATTTTTTGGCACCTCTTCCTTTTCTTCACTGAAATTCATACCATAATTTAGAATAAAACAACATTTATGATACCTCAATTCTTATTTACTTGTCGGATTTATCTTCCTTGCCAATTGTTTCACCACTAGAGTCCTTCTTCTTTTTAGTTTTTTTTTCTTTGCGTTTGTCTCGTCTACTCCTTAAAAACCCTGAACACATATTAAATTTCTTAACCATATTATATAGAAAATACAAACCATTGAGCACACAATACAAAGAGATTAAGTATAACAGTATAATAAAGGTATAGTAAAAAAAAATGTAATATTTAAAAATACTAAGCACATTCTCTTTGTATTTGGCACTTAGAATCATCTCAATAAATAATACTAATGATATTATAACTGTAAACAACATACATGCACTAGAATAAAAATAAAATTGTATTATGAATAAATAATAAAGGTAATCATTTAAAACAAATGCAACAATAAAAGCCATTTCAAAGGATGTATAAAGGATAAAAAGAAATTCATTTTGGAATGTTCAGTAGTTAATATGTGATGAAAATATACTTATAGCCGCACTTATAGTATATTTGGCCACCTTGAAATAAGTTAACTTGAAGGTTGTGTACTTGTATGACAGCATGCTAAATATAAAGATATGTTAATAAAAAAAGATTTAATTTTTAGTTTTAAAAGCATAATTTAATGTGATGATTAATTATAAATAGTCCAAAAATAAATTTAATATATTTTAAAAATAGCATGAATTGGCGAATTTATTGATAACTTCAAAATAAGTATTCTATATAATTTGTAATTTAAAAACATATAATAATTTCAATTACATCATTCAAAAGTTTTATTTTTATAGAAGATAAATGTAACACAACGTTTTTTAAAGATTTTTTAGTTGAATATGATTGATTCATGAAATAATACCTATTGAAATATATAGACAGATCCCTAGACAGAAAAAAATATGTATACTATTTTGACCATTCTCCTTAATACAAAAGTGGCTGATTTATTAAAAGTTAATAAATTCAGTTTCTTCATGATTAAACGCAATAATTAACAAACAATATAATTACTTACTAATGAAAGAAAAAAATTAAATTAATGGAGCAATTATAAATGCTACTTTGGTCCATTATTTTTTTTATTGAATTCTGTTAAGATATAATATTTGTTTCAGATAGCAAAATATATTATTTTTGAACAATTTAATGCGTAAAAATAATAAATACATAAAAGCATACATTGCATTTAATCATTATTATAAAATTATATTTAACATCGATAATTTGCTTCAAAGAATTTTTAAGATAAATATATAATATGTATAAAATATGTTTCAGAATAAAAACTAGTGTATTTGACAATAATAATATACTTCTACATTCTAATTGAAATATTTATTTTATACAAAACTAATTGCAACAAAATTAGAAACTAATGTATACCTAGAGTATTATTTCAATTATTTAATTATTAACTATAAAATTTAATTTATCTGAAACTTACTTCATTCATATTTGTTTTAACAGTAAATACCAAGTATAAAAACTCAAATAAATCTGAATATAGCGCTTAAGAAGGGAGCATAATTCATTGATCTAAAGGAAAATATGCAACAAAAATATGTAAACATGCAAGAAACTTTACACCTAAGGATCAATAATAATAAACACAAATTACATTTTGATCCACGAATAGAATTCTGAGGAAGTGAATAAGCTGTGTGATCAGCACTTAAACTGACAGTTCTGTTTGATTTTGAAAAAGCACCTGTAACACAGCTTTTACTTAAATAACAACACAAAAGCTTATGATTAATTTACATAAATAATATGCATGCATTATACATAATTTGGCAGGATAATAATGAATAGTGATCAATGATAGATACATTTTGAACAGCATAGTTATTGAACTTAGTGTTTTGTAATATGCTGTTACAGTTAATATGAATAAAAATGTACTTAACAATTATTATAATCAAGTACCTAATGAAAAGAATAAAATTAAGACTACTTTAAAATTGTAAATAATTTTCTTTCCAAAAAATTTAGCTTATGCTATTAAATCAACAATTATTATAAATACAAATTACTACAAAATTATAAGAAAAATATTTTTCGTAAATTCATGTGTGATTATTTCATCATTAATCTGTTGATAAATATACAATGTATAAATATGTTGTATAGAATTTTTCAATACAACAGAAATATAATACGGCACCAAACTTGGGGCTGGACCAAAGATAAAATTCATGAATATTCATAAATGTTTTGTTAATTTTAATTATTTCTACACTTTTCAATTTCCTTAGAGCTATAATCAATGAATAACTATTTTACACAATACTCATCCAATATTCAAAAATAATGAATAATAATATAGGTACCATGAATCAAAACATTTTTAGTAGACCATTCTCAAATTCCTTCAATACCATGCAGTAATAATTTTATGTTTAAAAATAACTTCATTTATACCTAACTCATAACCCAAGAGAAGAAAACATAAATAGGTTAAATTTGAAACTTTTAACTTTCATTTTTAACATTAGACATTCCCAAGTGAATGTTTTAATATTTTATCAAGTTATTGAATTATTACAATTTTACCATTAAATAGGTAAATTGTAGGTACTTGATTTGTAAAATATTAAAGATTTTTGTGAAAAAAGCAAACATAGTTTCGATTAATTTTTTTTAACAATTTTTTTGTAACTATCAACACAGCAAGAATTAAAATTATGTTGGCAAAAATCAAAATAATTTAAATACAACTGCATTCCAAGTTTTTGTGAGTAGTGAAATTGAAATAATGAAGAAAATGAACACTAATATATTAAGGGGATTGGTCAAGTCATACTAACTAGTACACATCAAAAACGTAATCGTATAAAGCAACTAAAAAGATGTTTGATATTACCGATTGCTGGTACGGTGCAGAAAAAAATTCTACTATAATAGCAGTTCCGGTAGGCCAATTGCGAGGTTGAAAAAAATTTATTGTTAAATGAACATACCATGGGAGTTGGAGATGAATATATTGAGTAAGGATGTTGCTCTGGAGGACTGGTAATTGGTAGCATCTTTCTTGTCCCTTACACGGCAATTACCTTCACGTTTTGCCGTAGAAGGCTTTTCAGAAGCTACACTAGCTGCACATGAGTTTTGTGGCGTACCCGTGAATACTGGTGAATTGGTTCCTTGAACTGATTTTGAATCACTTGACGAGTCCGGAACTTGATTCAAACTACTAGAAGTGCTATTCAGACAAACTTCCTCAAATTCGATATTTTCTTGGAGAGGAAAAAATAATTTAAAGTAAGAAGTTGAAAACAATTAAAAAATATGACTGCATAGTATAATGTATAGTTAGGATGTTTATGACTAAATTACTATTACATTTTATTTCTTTTAGTCAGACACAATCTCAGACCAAATTATAAATGTATTGAATACGTTTTATTTTTATTTAATTTTAGTTACATTGAACCAGTTACGTTTAAGTTTAAAAAAATGTCATTGGCTTGATTTTAAAGTTTTAAATTTATACTAAGGCAACCAAATACAGTGACTAGCAAAGGCACTAATTATATTTTCTATAGTTAAAAGTTTAGTCAGTTTGGTAATCACTAGAAATAATAATAATTTAAAATATGTATCATTCCTTCCATAATAAACATAAATTAAATTTGTTATTTTTTAATATAATCACCAAACTGATAAGTGATAACCCCTGTATTATATCTTAGACAAAGAAACATAATAGATCATCTACAGCAGCGAACGGTATGTTTGAAAGCGACAAATAGTATGTCCGGAGTGGTGAGATTGTTAAATTTTAGATTTCAATGAATATTTTTAAAACTAATACTTTTTATTATTCAATTCGGGATATACATGCATATAATATGTATATTCTATACAAGCATAGCATACATCTTAAAAAAAAATATTTCTATAGGCAGCACCTATAATTAGGTATTATTTTTGGTGTCATTACTCACACAAAAGCGCAAATATAAAACATATGGTTCTTAATTACAATCTATAAAAAAGGGGGTCAAGTGGATGTCGCGCCGCTGTACAGTAGGTTACAAGTAAGTCACTGTATAATTAATGGTATTAAATCTGAATTCAATGATATAAAATCATCGTATACAAAAAACGATTCTGAGGGGAGACGGTATGTCAGTCTAGGATATTTTAAATTATATTTAAATTATATTGATATTGTTATTATACGGTAGCTATATCACAATTTAAGACATGGAATACAAGATAAACTATCTTAAATTGTGGGTAATATTAAACTGTAGATTTTAAGGATAGGCCATATTTTGATTTTTCAGTTTCATATTAATATATCCACGAATAATAATATTTTTAAATTACAACAAAATAACAAAAATCGTTAATATTGATTTTAATATGTAATATCGTCCAAATTTGAATTGAAAATGTCTGTAAAAAATAACTGTGTTTATATATATTTTACATTTTTTGGTTACAGTATGAACTATTTATTAGAATCTTTGTTTTAAATTTTCAAACTTTAGTTATGAAAACTGAACATTTTATAATTTTTTAATATACTTTAAAATGTATAGTATATGTTATAGTATACTCTGAACATTAAATAAAAATAGAATTTCAAACACATTTCATGTCATACTTGACTATTTTAAGGGTAATTTTGATAATTTATTATTATATTTGTATGCTTTTTTAGAATTTCAAAGTCATAAACATCCCAACTCTAAAAATGTGTAATGTATAGTACCTGGTTTCTCTAATCCTGTATATTTAGTTAAAACAAATTGCTCCAATAATTTGTCCACAGTCATTTCTAAACATTGTTTTTTAAATTCAACATGCACCTAGACATGGCAACATCATTAATTTATATATATATGTAATATTAATTTGATTTAACTTAATAGAGTATGACAGTTATATCTTTGATTGTCGCATATTCTAAAATAAAATACTAATTTTAACTAACCTTTCCAATTTCTTCATGATTTGATTCAATTAATTCAGTATATATGTTTAGAAAATCTTTCATTTGTTTTAAATGTGATTGTTCAACTTCTTGGAAAAGCTATGAAAAAAATTAAAATTAACTCAATAAGTTTAGGAAGCAATATTCATTCTGTGTTCTAGCAAAAAAAAAACTATTTTAACCTTGCACGCTATATTCATTTTTTTTTCAAATTCTTCCTTTACATTACTATATTTGTCAACTAATACTTTGTAATCATCTTGAGCTTTTTTTAATTTTATTTCGGCTTTTTCAATGTCCTTGGCAGAAGCATTATCTTTTCTGAGTTTATCCAACTCTCCACCTTTTTGTACATAAATATCCTTCGCTTTTTGTAAGGCTAATGTGGTTGACTGAATGGCTTGTACAGCATCTAAAGTTCCACTTTGTTCTTCTTTCACCTAAAAGAAATTGTTTTATACTAATTAAGAATTCTAGAAAATAAGAATTTTAGTTGTAAATTGTAAGCTCTACTTACACTTTTATGTTTTTTTTGCAATTCGTCTGTGTATTTAGTAACATCCTTTACTAATTCACAGACTTTATGTACCATCTGTATATGTATTGTGGTTAATTTCTCAATAGATAGACGAAGTAATTGCCATAAAGGATTGAATGTTCCAGTATTTGAACTACTACTTGTTTGTTTAGCTAACTTTGCAAGTAATTTTGAACATGTTTCTTCAATGTTAGTCCTAAAACAGAAAAAAAAATTAAAATATACCTTTAAATAGTTAATAAGCTATATTTTCAGACATTATTTTAAAAAAACGATTTATATAAGCTATTTACATTAAAAAAAAATAAACTTACCTTTCCCTTAAGAAATCTGATAGATCCTTATTAGCAATCAATCCATGTTTCATATTATGATACAAAATGTCAAATCCATTATTTTTTTCGCCCTAAAACAATTGGAAAATTAAATTTTTTTGTGTTAAGGGCTTATAATTATATGTAAAAAATATGCATTAACTGTATAAATTTCCTTTTTTTATTTTAGAAATTTAGATATATGCTCTATGCTTTGATTAGACTTTGGCCCGGGCCAATATGTTGTATGTAACAGATCATGGCAACCGATCTACTGCTGTGCACATTAATGAGTGTAGAGTAAAATACTTATGTTTAAAAATTAAGCATCCCTATTTAATAGAGAACTTTTTTCAACAACACAAGGATGACATCCTTCATTTGATAGAATTAAAATATAACATTATGAAATAAAAGTACTTAATAGGTAATCAATTTATAATAATGTATGAAATATGGAAAATATAGTGAGCCAAGTTTCGTTGATAAAATTTTTTTGAATCAAAAATTCATAATTAGTTAAGTATAAGTTTTTTTATATCATTTTTTATTAATAAAATCTGTATTTACTGTAATATACATCTACAATAGACACAACTCAAAAAATAAATAATAGAATGAAAAGACATAGGTACACTTCAGGGACTTTGGAATTTTCAAATTTACCAACAAAATATACCACTATACTTTGCAAAAAGGAATAAAGCAAGGGTTAATTAGCAAAAGCCTTGTAAGTATCTAACTCCTTGTTTCTGTATCCTTCTATTTTAACTAAGTGTATTCTTTATACACTGCCTACCTAGAACTTAGCTAGCTAAGTTACATTAATAAAGGTACTTATTTATTTATTTTGAAGATTCAAGTGAATATGTTCTATAGCTCAATTAAAAACCAAATGTCATTATACTCATTACAATCATCATAAGAATATGATCTAATCACCTAACAAAACTTTGGCATTTTGGTTAGACAGATTATTATTATTTTAGTTATGAAAACAGTTATTGATTAGTTTTATATTTTTTAAGTAAAACAAATTGTAGTATTTGTTTTTTATCTAAATCATTAAAGAACAAAAAAAAATGGTATTTTAATTTTGATTCTGTATTGTAACAAACTGTACCTATTTGGAATCAAAAATGTTCTGGAAAAACACATCAAACTTGTTATTGAATCAAAATAAAAACTGCCCAACCAAAGTCAGAAAGTTTTGTCAAGCGATAAAATTGTTATTGTTTATAATTGTAAAAAAAAATAGCAGCTAAGGAGTTATTAATATGCAGTATTACTTGGGTATTGCTATGTGCTTAGGATTACAGATACGCAATGATTGAAAATAAACATTTAATTTGTTCATTGTACAGACATTCAAATTTTTAGAATAGACTCATATACACTTATGTTAATTTAACAATTACAAATCATCAATACATATTATACGTCTATATTTTCTTCTTTAAAATACAACCAACTGCAGTCCTCTTAAATATAGCAATAAACGAGTAATCAGACTAATAACTACATATTTTGTACAAAATAGATTTGTTAACTCAAATTTGGACTAAAATTAATAAAATAGAAATAAATGTTCTAAAACAAAAACTAAATACCTATAAAAAATTGTATCATGATTTATTGGTACAATAAAACAAAATTATATTAAATTAGGTATATTAAGTTGCATATTTTGTCCAATTTTATTTTAAAAGTATAATTTAGTGTTGTTTACAACATGTGAATACTCAAGATCACTGAATTTTTTTTTTGCTATTTTGAAAATTAAACATCTTCATATCTTGTAAGTTGTTACAAAGAGGATGTCAGCGCAATATTTTTGTACTCTTTTTGATCCATGGACAACATAATAAATTTGAATTTAGGAGAACCGATCTGGTGTTATTTGTTTTAATTTATATTGACATAATATCTAACCTCCAGTTAAAAAATAATAAGATTATGTATGTTTGTATATTATCTCAAAGTTAATAGCTTTTTACATTGACATTACCTTTGGGTAGCTTTGTATTATTATAAACACCATGCGTTAGACATCAAGGTAGTAGCGTTTGACATTGAGGTAGTCAAGACGCCTCGATGGTAGTCGCGATAACGACTTTTTTTTCTTTTAAATACCTACCTCTTACCTACACTAATTTATAAAAAAAAAGTGCAGTGTGTTAGGTAATTATGCTTTATATTTTTTTTATTATATCTATCATATATTATTGATCATACAAAATCATACAAATAAATATTATAGCTAGCTATTTTTAAATTGTATAGGATATTTTCCAGTACATATTTCAGTACATTAAAACCCAACAATTGACCCATTATTATTTTCTTTCTAATATTAATTACCATCTAGGTAGTGAGTCCTAAAAGCCTCATCGTACAGGTTGGATTTTTTCTTATACCTAATCTACATTTTAACTAGAAAATACTCTCAAAAATACCGAGTCTCTCTTGAAGCATTAAAATGTACTAACGGAGTAATTATTCTGGTTGTAGATCCTTTTTTAGTCAATCCACTGATTGATCAAGCAACATAGAAAATATATGGCGTACAAAAATATAGATGACATATGACACTGTATAGCATTGATCAATCGAGGGAATCATAATTACCCAGTAAAACATTCTTGTATGCTGAACAGCAAAATCGAATAAAATAAATGAAAAAACAAATGGAGTCGTCAGGTCAAAAACATAATTGGTATTGATTGGAGTCAACTAAACATAATGTAAAACAATTACGATTGGATATGAGTTGGTGTTAGTGGTATAAATGGCATGTGTGTGCGTGCGTTTATAACATATACCTATTAAACGACTGAGATATGTCAGCCACCGCGAAATCCAACAACACTGGGTGACGAGCGAATACGATAGGTAGGATCGATGCCATTAATGATTGATTCGGAGGATGCAAATAAACCAAGAAGACAAACGATGAATAAATATTTACCCAAAAATAGTCGCAAAAGTCAACAGTCATGATGAACGACGTGCGGCGCTGGTCATTCCAAAATCAAAACGGAAGTGGCGAAAACGTGCGACCGTTTCCTGCCGTCGCCGGCGTGTGAGATTACAGTGGTTGATGGACGGCGGTCCGCACGAAACGAGCGCGAAATTAATAATTATGTCACGCCTCAAGCAGGACGACTGCAGTGGTTGTGGTAAAAACAGAGCTTCGGAGCGGAATTCAGTATTTCGGTCGCGTCGTCCGAACGGCAAGGAAGAGACCGACCGACAGGACTGATAGCGTATTAACATTAACAACTAGAGTGTGCGAGGGAGACGGGGATGACTGATTGTGGAAAAAAAAAATTATCGGACTCGCTATCACTGCGCTAACCAAAAACGGTTTACGCCCTCTCGGTGGCCCCGCGTACCGCCGCCGGCGCAACGCCTCGACATTGCGACACCGCAGCGCAGCACGCCCACGATGCGGTCATGGAAGAAACCAGAAGCGTTCCGACAAACGCCTACCACCGCCGCCACCGCCGCCGCCGCCACCACCGCCTCCACCATCGGTATGTGCTATAATAATAAGGCACTTGTTATGCGGTGAGCGTACAATGCTGAGTACCGACATACGGTGTATTACGAAATATTGTTATTATTGTTGTTGTTGATGTCGTCGCCCGTCGGCTGTAGCCCGTTATTCAAATGAATTCGTTCACTCTCAATAGGCAAAAAAAATTAACATTTTTTTAAATTAGGCAATTCCCCGAGGCTCGAATTTGCAGCAAGCGTCAACTTTTGCTCAATGCCTCAATGATGTATAATATTGTTCTATCAACCTATAGCGGCCATTGTTAGCCTTGGACATTGATATTATATTATTATTATTGACAATAATATTGATCATTGTTATTTTACTCATATATTATATTAGGTATTAGGTATTTTATAGTTACAAATACCTATCATGGATTAGAAGTTTAAAGTTGTAACGATCATCATTTTAATATCCGGCCTCACAATTATTAGTCAAGCTTTAATTACGACCAGTTCGGCGATTACGTCTTATTTGTCTGCTACGATATACATAATATATAGGTCATAGGTATTAGGTATTAGGTGTACATATAATAATATTATGTATCGTGCTGGCCGTGGGGGGATCAGCCAACGCGATACTGCTCTGGAGTCCGGACGCTCCGGTCCTTTAATCCGCCGTATAATATATGTCAAGGCCGTGGACCATCAATTGATGATAAGATATAATTGGTCCCCTTTTGAAAAATGTTTAAGACTTGGTAGTTGTTTATTACTTATTGATTGTTGACGCATGTCTTTTTAAAAACCAAAATGTTATTAAATTATTCCGACGTACTTACCTAATGTTATTATGTTCATACAACTTAAGTTTGAATTTATAATGTCAACTGTTGTCTGTTAGACTCTAATACCAGGTGATCCGTTTAACGTAAGACTGAAAAACTATAAATATTTTTTCACATAATTTTATGTCATTAAAAAACAACATTATTCAAAAAAAATTGATTTTTTATTTCTACTGTTATAATTTTTTTTTTAATTTTTACTTTTTTAAAGGCAACATGCATTTTTGTTTCCTTATTTAGTTACTTCAAAGCAGACTTATAAAAACCAAATTTTGGACTAGCAGTTTATGAGCTATAATTTATAACTGTTATAACTTTATTAATATTACACTATCACCTATGTATTTTAAGTTTTGTCGAACGGAGTGGTGTATCTACACTCTACAGCTATCATGTACACAAACTATATGCCTATATAGTATTCCTCTCATCTAAACTTTAAATATATCATATAAGTTATGTATTATAATAAACTACTTTTCCTAAATTTGATTTTTGTAGATCGAAATTGTCCAACTAATAGTACCTATTCTGTTTCGGAATATGAAATAAAAAA
>PVMI01020299.1:0-13529 GCA_008528875.1 Aulacorthum solani
ACTCGGGTATTTGAAGTATATTCGGAATCAAAGAGTTCTAGAAAATATTTACTTAAGTCCCAACAACCCTTTGGTAAATTAACATAATAATTGTACGCTAGTTTTTACCGTTTTACCTTTTTTTTTTTTTATATCATTAATGTTTGTTTAAAGTATTGCGCTTATTTTACAGTTGCAATATATAAAAAAATTACACTTAAAAAGCTACTCATAAAACTGTAAGAGTCGGGTATCCTGCTAATTAAATCCAATGTATATATAGGTAGGCACTTTTTTACGATTGAATTTATTTCTTCTTATAATACTTTTCTTTTGGCACTTGAAAACCTTTACTACACTATAATACATTATCGTGCAGTGCTATTAAAATCCTTTTAATACGTATGATAAATAATAGTTATTGTTATACAAGTAGGAAGTCATCTCATTCGACATGTGTCATTTTAGACGAAGGAAGCGGGACCGCCTACAAAGCGAGGGGCTATAAAAACCACACAATCTTGTTTAAAATGAACTCGGGCATATTGAAATAACTAGACACTAAAAAAATATATATATTATAATAATTTTTAGTCGGCTACCCTTTTTTTAACCACGTTTTTTTACTTTAAATGATTTATGGCGGTGCACTAGTGCGGGATACTTATATACACAACGCGTTATTGGTGGCAAGAGGTACTTAAAAACGTGATGATTTACAGGACATTTATTATTGTTTTTGAGTGTTGGTGCGTACTGGAATTTAAAAAAAAAACTCGAGAATTTCCACGAGATCGTAAAACGATTCGAGTCATATTTACAGATTTTTCATTAGTTATTATTATTTATATTGATAACTTACTGTTAAATAATGCGTAAGCAGGTAAAAATATGACGCTTAAGAAGCGTCGGGCGTAAGTCAACGAATTCCTGGAATAATACTACACACATTTTTATATTTTGCTATGCGATATGATTATAATAAATCTTAGGAAAGCCAATCATTTTTTTAAACAACAGGCATTGGTTGTAAATTCAATATCCGAGACGATTATCATTGTAAAACATAAAAAATAATTTTCCAATTAAAATCCTGTATCGTAATATTTTATTATTATTGTGGACGTATAATAATTAATACCCCTTTCATTGGGAAAAGTTCAAAAGTCCAATATAAGTTTAAAAAGTAAAACAAATGATATCCAGACAACTTAATCGGTCATTTGGGCTGGTTAATAAACCGATCAATTATTACGCATGGTCCACGATATAATATAATAGTAAGATGTTATATCGAAGTAGTCATTTTTTTTTTATACTCTTGATACAAAATCAATAGTTTATATTATAATTTTATTCTGAAAATGATAATGATGTTTCCAGTTACCATAAAAATAATGTTAGCATAAATCTAAAATAATTTTAAACGGTAACTGCTGCAGTGCAACGTAACGAGTTTTATTTTATTATGCTCGACAATTATTATGGCTTTATGAAGTTAACCAGTAAAAAACAAATACGTATAAACTTAAACTTACCCATTAGATTTATCAGTATTATTTGTATTCAATTAGATACTTCAAATGGCAATAATAATAATAAAAAAAAAAACAAAAATTATAACTAATGTTGTAGCATTTCATGATAGAGACTTAAAGTTTGTACGTTCATATACTGTTTCATTACATTATCATATTATAATACAAAAAAGTTGTAAAAATTGGATAAAAATCAAACAAATCATTGTATTAATATTTTTATATAATTATAATAAGTATGATTTATATTTTATCACAAATGCATAATTACTGCTAAATAAAAAATAAATTATAGAATAATTATTAAAACATCTTGTACATTTAATAAATATAAAACAATTTGTGTTTGTTAATAATTATAATATTATTTTATATTTATTTAAAATCAATCAACAAATCGTCAATAAATTGATTGAAATGTGTATATTTTAGTTAATTTGATTGATAAGCGAAATCGAAAAATGTTTTATTTTTATTTTAAGGTGTTTTGTATTTATTTTAAATATATTATTCCTAACGTGCTACTATGTAATAGCATAGTGATTAATGTTTTTTCACGGAAATATACCAAAACGTCTAAACGGCCCACAGGTAGTTTCACGTGTCAAATTAATGTAATATTTTATTGTTACAATCGCGTGTAACCTTTGACCAAAAAAAGAAGAAAAATAATAATAAAATAAAATAAAAATTGGATAGACAACTATAATTGCACTCGTGTCTTTCACGATATTACGTTCGGAACAAATTACGCGACCGGGCTGCGTGCTCAATAACACTTATTGCTGTCTATATGATCCTTTTGTGTGTAAAACAAAAATTGTAATTGCCAGGTCGACTTGTCATGTTTTTAAAAGTGTTATGAGAAATAGATAATAATATAGTGTATTTTTTGGTTTTTTTTATAAGTCTGTAAATATAATATAGAATTATTAATTATTCAAAAAGCAAACTTTTTAAAAAAAAAAAAGTGTCACGAGACAAAATAACTTTTTTGATAGTTTTTTTCATTCTTGCCTTTATTGAAAGAGTAAAGCTGCAGCTTCCAAAAGTGTATTAAAATTACATTATTATTATTATTGTTATTATTATTATTATTATTATTTAACAGTTAGTATATTAAGTACAATTTGACTTAGTGAATACCAACGAGCATGACATTCTTTGAAATCTTAATATAATGTTCAATTTCAATTTATGTGAAAACAAATACCTACCAACAGTTTTCTGCCGAGAAAGCTTTTAAATGTATTTTTTAAAAGGAAATTCTGTTTTCATTAGTAGATTATCCATGTACATTTTAGTTAGAGAGTAGTGAATTCGTCGAAAACACAAATTCATTGGAGCACAATAAATAAAGAAATGGCAAATACAATATTACTTTTTCAAATACCAAAGTAAGAACATACATTTATTTTTAAACTTCGTAATGCTTACAAACATTTTTGACGTTATTTAATGAAAAAATAAAATATTTTATAATAACCTTTGGCGTTATTGTGTCAAATAGGCTCACATCGTTTTTTCAATTCTTCTATAATTTCATAATCGACATTGTTACTACATGATTAAGGAAAATAGGAACCTACTATTTAATTTTTAAAAAAAACTTGAGTTTTAAAAAAGCCGTTGATTTGAGTGGTAGTAGAGTCAAAAGGTAAAGTAGAGAACAAAATAATCAACAATAATACTGTTCTATAAGTTTAGTGCTATTGTGCTCGCATTATTTAAGTACATATCACATTCAAAACTGATTCTTTCATTGCGAAGTCGAAAATTTTATATAATAATACATACATGATGATTTATCAAACATGTCTTATTATTTTTTTCCTTAACTATAGTGAATTTATTCAAATTTTGATCTTTGGAATTTCTAAATTTACTTAATGATAATTTTTCTTGAATTTTTTTGAGCTAGTAGGAGTGGGAGTGTAGTGTATAGATAAAACTTATTATTTTCAAATAAGAATCCGACTCGTTTACTTTAAATTAATAACCAATAAGAGAGTATTTTCTTCAAAATGTTGATATACTTCATTCAGTTTTGAGCATATTTGAAAAATCCAAAAATAAATACAGTGTTTGAGAAAAAATTAGTTTGAACATAGTGAATCTTCCTGTCTTTTGAAATTTCAAGACTCAAATTTTAAATAACTGAATTATTGGAGGAAAAATTGGGGGAGCAATGCTCCCGGAGCATACTTGATAACTTTTACTCAAATTTAATACGCTGACAGTTTTCCTACTGCAAATGACAATATAAACATTTGCCAAAGAGGGATAAGTTATAATAACTGCAGTGAGGTAACGACGATGATGACGATGAGTATCTCACGTATTTCGTACATTCATCATTACTATTATAATATATTATATCGAGTACCGTTGGTAATCGTTTTATTACTGCTATATTATGTCTGGCGAGTAAAAAGGCTAGAAAGCAATAATATAATGAGATTATTTTAATAATTATTATTATCAGCATACATTATAATGTCTATTATTGTTATCATGCGGTGCAGCTCTGGTTTCAACGTGTCTTTTATTATTATATTAATAAATATTGTATTATATATTATATTTTTTTATTTCGGTCACACGTGTAGTGATGTGGTATACGGTTACCGCTGCAGGATCGCAACCGGTCGTCTCCTGCATCAGGAACTCTCGCCCGCTAGCAGTACCTTCCTACCTACTTCACAGCCCACAGGTGTCGAGTTACGCTCATTTGGGCGGCCGTGTCCAAACCATGCGCCCTGCAGTCTCTGGGCGCATTGTTCCTCTCCGAAACGCAATCGCTAGTGATTTTTAAGAGAACTGTGGCGGTGGCGGTATAATATTATTATTATATATATTATGTGGGCCGAGGGCGAGTTCTTGACGTGCCATTCAAGTGTCATTGCTGTGCACAGGGACAGCACACAATAATAATATTATCATACAATAATAATAATACGGTTGTAGTTTGTACCAGTTACACACGAAAAAGGCGCAAATTGAATGGAAGTAAAAACGATTGTTCGCGAATGTTTTATATATTTTTTTTTTCAAACAGGGACAAAACGCGGTGTCGGTGGTATCTGCTCTTCTACATGCTTTATAAACATATGTTTTATATGCTCGTTATTAGCACACAATGCGCGGGCCGAAAACCACGAGAGTCTGCGGGTCACCTGTCAGCACGTCAAGATGTTCTCATAATTTTTTTTCATCTCTGGCTCGAAACCGTATCCACCGGATTATACGCTACCTACCGTTCTTATTCTTCGCAAAAGTATATATTTTATCATAGACCTATGTTATGCGCAGTACCGACACGCCTGGTGTTCGTGTCAAATCCTCACACTTTATGTTAAGATCTCACAAATTCAAAATGCCTTGTGTTTGTTCGGATTTTCCACATAATATAGAGTGATTCACCTAGCATGTTCATCAAATTTTTCTTTTTCAATACTTCAGTTATTTTGAATCAAATTTATTTTAATTTTTAATTTTACTTAAATACCTACCCATGACATATTTTCAAATTCTTTAGAATTGTAGAAAAGGTAAGTACCTAGTAACTGTATTTAAAAACTAAAATAATCCGAGTTTGAATAAATTTATTATTAAATAGGAAAAAATGGGGGTGAGTATGTCCGGTGAATCATACTGTATAATGTTTGTATGGGCACCTACGTCGCATCTCCGATAGGAAAGCCTTCAACTGTATATATTTCGTCATCAATGTACGTTATCAATCTGTAAATCTAACACGTAAGTATTATTATTATACTTACAATAAAATTTCTGCTAACAGCGCAAGAGAAAAAAAATCGAAATTCTTCGATACATCATAAATTATCCCACCAAACACACACACACACACACACACACACACATACACACACACACATGTATGTATAATATATATAAATAGCCAGTGTATAATATATATATTTACGCACAATAGAGTCCTGTGATAAATGGTTCGACTTCAGCTCTCGCCTAATCTATTCTTTCCCCGTTTCTAATGATGCCGCGCAATCTTACCCTTTTTCGTTTCTATTTTAGTTCTGAAAAATATGTTTTCCTTGCAGTGATGAACTCAGTGGTTGAAAATCGTTTAAAAATGTTGACATAAATAACCAACTCTATAGCCGGTTCCCACAAAATTAAAAAAATATTATCTCCAAAAAATGTCCACACATAAATAAAAATAAGTATTTTTGCAATTCGGAGTGTACCTATATATTATTAAACACTGCCCTTTTGGATCATGACAGAACGGAATGTATAGTAAAAATCACTGCCTACGATTTTAATAGAAGTTTTGAGTCGGAAAAGAGTTTGTTTTTGTTGCTTAAAATCTAATATAATTGTAAGTCATAAACTTTTTCAATAAATCCACCACGACACCAAAGTATAATTGCAAAAACTGCAGGCTGATTTACTGTACCTACTATTATTTTCGCCTTAAATTACATTTCTGTTACACTGCGAGGCAATTACCAAAAACACGGTACGCAATAATAAGGAAGTTTTCACTACAACCACCGCCACATAATATATTATATACGATAGGTATTATAGTAAACAAAAAACAAATAAAATATTATTTCCGTAATAAAATTCAAGTTTATGACTTATAAATCAGTGGAATAAAATATGTTGTTGTTTCATAACAACATCTTTGTTCCAGAATCTATATATGTGTATAAGGTATATATTATTAAATCGTAACAAAGAATAGTAAATATTCACAGAACTTGTGTGCCAATATAATGTATTAATTAAATTTAAGAAATTTCTTTGTATAACATAATATTATAATATTTGATGTACGCGTTTACGAATAACCCGAGTTTAAGTAATACTACGCTCGCCTCCGCCGTCTTTTCCGAAAATTGGACGATGTGATAAGCCTTTGGGAGTTTTCCGTTCGATACGTGCGAGATAGCTGCAGCTGCGAATAACACCTGCAGCAAGTGCGTCTTATCGTCATCGGCGACGAGAGGGCGATTCGAATCCGAATTGGGTTCACGGGACAATATATACGTATATATGTACACGGAGAGCTCGTGCATGCATGAATATTCACTACCCGAACCTAGGTATATTATCGTGGCTGCGGTTTTTCCGGCCAAAGAACGTCGCAGAATGTTGCATCATTGATAAACCGATACTGTGACATCTGGCGTATTCACTCATGAATAATATAGTCCAGGCAGTTACACGGAAAATCTATTTATTGTTTTTTTTTTTACTTTTCTACCCTAAGGCGAGGCCCATCTATAATGTAGTAATATAGGCGTACTGCCTAGCTGCAGTCTACAGTTAGTCGTCAATAATTACAGATATTTTTTTTGAAATTCTACGCCGCAAATAACGATTTTTTTTTATTGATGGGATGCACAGTTTTGTTGGCATACTGCATACCTCCAACGCACCTATTTTTTAATGGTTTTATTTATTATTATTTTTATCTAGTTTAAGTATAAGTCGCCACATTTAAAATAACTATATAAGTCTAAATATAACGAAGCAATTAACTGTTTCAATGATTTTTTATATGTGCCTATTGCCTATTTTTTATAAATTAATTTATACATAGGTATAATAATAACAATTAAATAATAATTAAAGATTATCTAATAATATTTTAATAGCAGTCTGTATACTATTCACTATACTTATATAGTTATATGAACGATACAGTTCAGAGTTATGCTTATTGAATAATTTTAATTTTATCATAATTAATTTAAAGTCTGGATTTGTGTGCACTTATAAACATTTTGAGATATACACCAAATATGCTCTTGAAATTATAAGGAATATGCAAAGATATGCATTTTAACTATGACTCAATGTTACCAGTTTGATTTTAGTTTACATAATTATTGTATCGTTTAAATGCATAATATAATACTATACATGAAAAATATTCGTTTCAATGTTTTAATAACAATTGATACACAAGTGAAGATTGGAGAATCGGAATGCAAGTTTTAGATCAATTTAGTTAACTTTTTATATTTCTTTCAAATCATTTTTACTAAATTTAATTATTTAATCTTTAAAATGTTCTTTTTTATTATTTGATTATAAAGGCTTCAATTACAAAGATTATTAGTCTAAATCAAAATATTTTTATATACTCAATAGTTTGGAGAGTTTAAATAAATACATAATATTTTATTTTAAATGCTGGTCGTGGAGCATGCGATAGTAATTGTAACTATATGTAAATACTATCGTATAAATCGTAATAATTGTTACCTACTTATTCTAAATTTTAATAATTATTATTATTAAATAAATATAATATCATTATTATTATAAGTTATGTTCATTCTTTCACTTTTTTGACAATCTCTGTGCAATTTCTTTTATTTTCCTGTATTTATGTTAATATAATATATGATTGTACGGCTATCGAGATGCAGCATAAGCTCTAATAAACATATACATATACTGTCATATAGGTACTACTGACCTCACACAACCGGCTTCCTAATTGTTGATTATGTATTCCGTTTAGTGTTGCAACTTTTGTAACAATTTTAATGCTTCCGACCTAGTTCCTGCAGTTTAGTAAATGTATATTGTATACATGCATTTTGAGTTCATTCAATTAGCAGTTATGATATTCTTTTGCCATTATACTCGTTAAGCTTTGATTATATATATTTCTAGAACCACTAATCTTACTAAACGTCCATTCGTTAAATGTTTTGTCTGGAGCAGTATTCCTAAATCATAAACTATAACAAGCGGTTGACCTTATTTAGATTTAATAATATATATTAATTAAAAAAAATGTGTCTCTACACTGAGCCGCGTTGTCATATTTTTCAATTCAAATGCAAAATAAAATTATCATACTATGTTTTCAAATAAATGTGAAGAGTGGCATTTTATAATAATTTACAATATACACTTTGATCATAATACGTATAGTATTATGTATATTATGTACCTACCTAAATATTATTTCATAAATAATTTCTTTCCACTCTTGTATAGTTAATAAATGCAAGTTTATATTATATTTATTATGCCTCGTAATATCTTGGTAATATTATCATAGTACATTTGAAAAAGTTCCGGCAGTAATAATATATATTATTACGTATTATAATAGTGTACCTATGTATATCATATAAAAATATATTTCTACCTCACAAAACGAGGACGCGGACGTGGTCGGTCCCGGGAACGGCATAATAATGAGTGAAAGAAAATTTTACTCGGTCATTGTGCGAGCCACCGACGAGCGACGAACAAAGAATTCATTTCACGTCACTGCAGCGGCAATCGCTTAGGTCTGCTTTCTCACCCTAAATTCATCTACAAAGAAGCTATATAGCTGTCCCAAGTATGACGGACGGACGGGACTGTGTGTATAATAAGGTATGTCTACGTCTATTATTATTATTATTATTATTATTATGTCGGCACAAACAATGCGCCGATGTACGTTCTCTTGCATTTCTTGCGCAAAATGTGAGGAATGGAGGTATACAATTTTTTTTTTAAACACGTTAACAACAAGCGTTATACGCGCGTCTTAACTACACGGTTACGATTTTTTCTTAATTGGAAAATTTCAAATGAGGCTTCTGTGCAACTAATCGCATATATAGTACCTCGAGTAAGCGTTATATTATGTTATGGATGCGACTGTTGAGCTGCAGACATAGTGTGGGAACGAAAAAATTGCATTAAAAAATTAAATAAAATTTATACTCAGTCGTAGCAGGTAGTTACTTCTAGCTATAGCCCTAAAGGTATGGTGGTGATGTGTATTTTTATTGTCGCTTTTTAAAAGTTGGCTGTATAAAATTACGCGTCGGTAAATTATTGCAAAAAACTGTTGGTATACTTTCTCTGTGTGGGAATAAACATCATAGTTTTATCTTAATGAAGATATAATATATTTTAATTGAAAATTATTAATATAAATAAAAAAAAATATCTGTGCTATTTAACAACTTTTTTTATTTTTATTATTATTATTTTCATTATGATTAACAGACTTTATTACCGCTTGCTAGGTACTTATATTTTATACATAATATACAAACGACACATTTTATCACGCTCTCTAGAAGCGAATATTACAACATTACGGTGGTGGACTAAATTGAAGAAGTGCTGTGCGCTAACTAGACGTGTCAAATTGCGTAAATTGTATTATATATTATTATAATCGCTGTGTAAAATGACTAAATATGTGGAAGTATCAGCTGTTAATCTTAACGTGGTTTGTGTCATGCATGTATCTGGTAAGATTTATTATACTGTTTGGACTAGAGATTGTGTTATTATTGTAATAAAAATATTATACAACGTCTAATAAACCAAGTGAAGAAGAGTCATTAAGGCATCGGTATTGCTGCAGTACTTACACATGCATGTGTATTATTATATCTATAGACTCTGGTAATACGGGATTTTATACGATTATAAAATATAATACTAATATAGGTAACTATTCAAACGATTATTTGAATTGTATTGTTCAGGATAAACAAATTGTCTGTCTCGTTGTTGATAATGTATATTCTGTTTGCCTTTTATAGTGCCAAATAAGCGCATTATTGTCTATTATTTTAGAGGCCCATCTTGTGTTTTGTACCAAATAAAGGAAACATATAATATTATTTGAATAAAGATATTAATTAATAAAGATGAGTTTGGTTGTTTTGTGTGGATATTTTGTAGCTGATAAATAAGATTATTTCTTTAATTTTTAGCGTTGTAGCAGCGGTGGAGGTTACTTATAGGAAGTATTGTGTATTTGTGTGTCAACTCGGCTTTTTAAATTTCTTAAATTCTTCTATAAATTATAATATATTATTATTACATGATTGCTATTCACGATGTAGAAAAAATCTGGTCATATTTAAGTGGTATTTGGCACACGTGTATCGGATAAGATTTATTATATGGTTTGGACTATAGATTATTATTATTTATTACAATGGAAATATTATACAATGTCTATTAAACGCGTGAAGAAGAGTTAAGGCATCGTCATTGCTGCAGTGCTTACTACGCATATATAATTCATACACTTATTATTATGTCTATACTGGTAAAACAGGATTTTAGATGAGTATAATTAATAATAGTAATCTAAGTAACAATTCAAACGATAAAAAAATTTGAGTGCTCGGTTGAAAAAATTCTGAATTGTCGTCGATAATGCCGACTGTATTATTTAAAAAATGTTTATTGCTAACTCGACGCTTAAAATAATTACGAAAATTGTATTGTGTATGGATACATATTATTATGATATTTATAATAATATGAGACTAGTTGAGGAATCTACTAATTTATACACGGGTTTTGTCACGCGTGTATCGGACAAGATATATTGTTTGGACTAGAGATTATTATTATACTAAATATATTATACAACGCTTAATAAACGCGAGGAGAGTTAATAGACACCGGTTATTGTTCAGAATATTAACTATAATATTATGTACATGTAAACGATTCATACGTGTATTATTATGTCTAGACTGTTAAAACGGGATTTTAGATGAGTATAAATAATAGAAATATCAGCAAACCATAAGGAAACAAGAGAGCTCAGTTCAAACAATTGTCGGACTCGTCGTCGATAATATTACGCATTCATGAAAAAAGAATACTTATGTTTTGACAGGTCATACTCTCACTTTTATCAATGCGCACTATTGTCTATTATCGGTTATTGGCCACCGTCGAGGTACAATTTTCGTTTTGTACACAGCAAGGGAAAACGATAAGCTATTTAATATTATAGATTATTTTGTGCATGTTTGTTTGGTGGCTGAAGAGTTCGATTAGGTTTTCAATGTCCAGTGCTGCAGTTGCATTCGATGTATTTTATTATTGTTGTGCTATAATTTGTTCAGTTATTTCCTGATCAAATTGTCGTCTTATCATGATTGCACTCATGTATGAAGTTCAGTATGTGGTCAAACGACGAGTTTAAGTCATAATTTCCTGAAGCCTGTATTTGTGCGATAATTCAGAATAACGCTTGGTTTTTAATTTTTAAAGTTTCAAAATAAGTGATGTAATATTATAATACGTCATTCAAACAATTATCGATTTTGTTCAATAATATCATTCAAATGTCGTTTTTATAATTTTATTCCGATTTCAATTTGTTCAGTAACCAGTAAAAAAGTTTAAATAACACTTTTGTATGAATTTCGATATTCTATACATTTATTATTGAATTCCCGCATGCAAAAAATATGCGACAACGCAGTAATTGCGTTTTGTAAATTATCAAATAATAACAATTTCGGATATGAGAGTTTGCTTAACCATAAAACCGAAACGAATTAAACATTTAAATATCGTGTACACACGATGCGTGTTAGTGTAGTGTTAGTGATATTTAATGTCATTATTATACACGTCCGGATAACGCATTCCAAATTTAATTTTATTATAATTACAAGCCATTTTAATCGGCAGACGAATATTTTAGGAAAATGTTTCCATATCAAATAGACAACGGTATTCGTTAAAAATTAAATAAATAATAATATCGTTTATTATTTGCATTGTTTTCAACTGACATATTAACAGTAAATTGGACAAAGTTTAACTATCATTAACCACTGCAAACGATTAGTTTTCATAAAATGCACCTATTGTAAAATTGCCGGTGTAACAAAACCATAAAACGCTACTTATAAGATATGTTTTAATTATTTATTCAATGACGGTGTATCATAAATTTATGAAGAATATTTTATCAGAAATTAAGAATATTTTTTGAAATGTTCAAATGCGTTTGGTGCAATATGCACACAAACAGTATATATACAGAGCTTAGCATATCACTATATTATATAGAAAGATTCACCAAGCATGCTCACCTACTTTTTCTCCAATAATGCAGCTGTTTATAATTTGATTTTATACTTTTTTAAATATGATGTTTTGAAATTTTTGAAATTTTTTGCACTTAAATTTTAACAAAAAATATTAATCTATCTTTATTTATAATTTTTGGAAATAGTTCAATTATAATAATAATTAGTAAATATATGTGAGGTTCAATTTATAGTACTTATATTTTATCTATTTTATATTTTTGTAAAATCATATTCTAATATTTCCTTAGCACAAACATTTTGTTAACTTGGAAACTAGGTACTGGTTTGGATTTTGAATTAGGTACATCAATATTTTTGAAAAAAAAACTAGTCACTAAATAATTTACAGTAAAAAGGGGAGTTATCATTTGAAAAACATAAATTTGTATCACTACATCGTGACGACATTCCTAATATTTAGTACAATAGTTCTGAAGAACTTAAGAATATAGTTTTCAATAAAATTTAAAAATCAGAATTTTAATAAATTCATTGATAAAATGAAAAATGGAGTTAAGCGTGCTTGGTGAATCACCCTGTTTGTGTATCGTATGAGTTAAGTCGAACCACAGCTAAAACGTACCGATTCGACACATCGTACTCGTATATACTACTCGCAAGAAGTTCAATCGTTTTGTTTCTTTAGGCTGAAAAAAGGTGTAAAACGGATGAATCCAAATACTCAAGAGGGATGAACCGGTTTTCCATGTAGACCGTGATGAGAATAATTTCTAAGGGTGGGTTTAATGAAAGAAGTGTACAAGTGATGTGATGGCTCTACACCATGAGATATATGATGAATGTGGGCTTAACGAATTCGCTAAGCATTTCACCATGACCGGTTTATACAGCTCGAAATGATTGGCAGTCGAAAGGGGTAGATATGATTCATGGGTCTTGTACGCTGACGAGCGCGTAATACGATCGAAGAGGCGGGTGGATTATTGTACGCTGTATACGTCTCACTCGTCATCGTCGATCGAATTTCACCTGCACGTATCTATTACCTGTAATACAAATGGTATAAATGGTATACCAAAATATGTTATGGGTGGTACTGCTATTTTCTCCCAAAATTAGATACCTATGTTTTCTCCGCCGTTCATTTTCCTCCACACACAGGAAACAGCTA
>PVMI01020309.1:716-11114 GCA_008528875.1 Aulacorthum solani
CAACTATAATTCAAAATACTACAACAGCAGTCATGAGCGACGACGATATTTGGCGTACTTCGAGCTTTCGACACAATGTGGTCAATAAAATGTACGTGCATAACTGTGAATTACTGTACATTCGTAATATCAATCAAAATATTATCTATTTATATTTTTAGCGATGAAGCGATTGCTCAATCAGGAATGCCCACGTCAAAGAATAGTTTGGAGATGGAGAATCATGTCTTCTTGAAAGCCAAAAGTAAAGTAAGTGTCCAATGCATTTTGTACCTAATTCAATTTTAGGTGTTTAAATGAATGATATATTTAAATAGTTGAATAACAAAAATAAACTAGTGTCTTGAACATTTCTATATTATTGATAATAATTTGTGTCAACAACATAGTTTTCAACACTTTACATGTGATATTGATGGCTCTGTGCAAAAAAAAACAAAAACTTATGTATTGATTTTTCATTATTTCAAGATTTTAGTCTAACTAATATACAGTGCTTACTTAATCACTCAATATGATTACATTGTATTAATCATTATCGCCAATATAAACATTAAAACAACATACAAATTAATATCAACTTATATATGGCTGTTTATTTGAATACATTGATTATAAAATATATGTAAATCTCGTATGAATAGTATAATAGTTCCATCATTTTAACCAACAATTTTTTTATATTTTATTATGTATACCAAATGGTAAAACACATTTTCTAGTATGTCAGCTATATGCAAAAACATTGGTCTACACTATAAGAACCAATAATATATCCATAATATGTGATGTTTTAATTTAAGTTATATCATATTTTAAACATCTACTTATTGCAAAAGAATATTTTTCCTTTTTACAAATTGTAAAACGTCATTTTAATTTCATGTTCAAGACATAATTTTTGGCAATCCCAATTAAATTAAAATACAACATAGGTAATAAAATAATCTAGTAATAAATATTATTTAAAATAATATATATTGATCTATTATTTAAATATTATTATAGTGTAAATATGTATTTTTATTATCAGTCTATAATGCTTAACTTGATAGTATTGTGTTGTATACCAATAAAGTGGATAAGTGAATGTTACAGTTTTTTTTTGTTTAATTAAAATTGTTATAATATCACAAATCCTTTTTATTTAATAGTAAAATATTTTGTATTCTGAAAAACCACACTTTCAGATATTTTAATATACCTAACTTTAAAAATTTCAATTCTAGTATATTTTTATGTGACTGTTTTCAGACAGAATACATTTAAATCAGTGCTCTAATTTATTGTGGTAAATTACACCGGATATATTTTGATTAATAATCATATTGTTTCTCAAAATTCATGTGTTTGGAGTATCCTGTAATCGTTGGTACATTATTAAATATTAATAGATTAGTATAATAATTATTTCATTTATTTTGTATTACATTATTTTATTTATAATTACCATTCAGCATTTAATGTTATACATTAGTTTGTTTTAGTATTTTGAACATATTTCCACGTGCAATTAATAAGCTATTGTTTTATGAATATTAAAATATAATATTTTAGATTGTAGGTTCAGGCATTGATTTTATTATAAAATTAATGATATAGTCCTCTTGAAGATTATTATCTCAATTATTATCTTTTTATACAATCATAATATATTCTAATGATTTTGTGCGTCCACGTGTTCATCAATAACTGATAATACAATGTAGTATATTTCATTATTTAGTTTTAATTTTCTAAACATTTATGTATTAAACCAATTGGTATTGATGTGGTATGGTATTTTATAACTAATTATTATTAGTTTTATTTAGTATTAACTTACCTATGTACCTACTTATTTTAGTTAGTAATTTCAGCATTGTCTATACTTACAACTTCTAAAAATTCCATGTCAAATAAACAATTTTTAGTTTTTCAAAATACTTAATTATTTGTATGATATTGTTAATATATTTGTTGTATGTATTTACATAATATATAGTATATAATGTGTTTTTAGTCTCACACAACGACTATAAAAAAATATTAGATAATTTAATTTTTAATCGTTATTCGTGTCTTTTATTTCTTATTATTATCATAATTATTAATCTTAGTTCTTACCATACATTCTTTAAAAAGTTCTGTAATCTATTACATTGGTAATTTGTTTCAATACCATTTCATTTGATAGCAAATATTAAATTAAATATGAACTATTGCTTTATATTCTATGTTTAATTTTTGAAATTTAGTGTTTTTTAAACTTCTCATTTTAAATTATATGTATTTTTTTCTGTTATAGGATGAGTACTTAAGCTTTGTTGCACGTTTATTATTACACGTAGGTGGAAGAGATATGAGTAAGTATTTTAACATTAGGTTACTATTATTTCAAATTAAAAAACATATTAATTACAATTATGCTTTATTTTGTAGGAGGCGGTAATCAAATGATGAATATGAACCAAAACCCTGGTCCTGTAAACGCAACAACATGTAAGAAGTTAAAGTTAAATATAATCAAATAACTAGTGTATACATTTTATATTAATTTCAGTGTTGCAGACATTAAACAATCGACCACAAACCCAAAATAAATTACCTGGTCAAATGACAATGGGACCAGGTCAAATGAACCAAGGTCCACCACTGAGACCTGGTGGACCTATGGGTCAAGGACCAATGATGCAGAATCCTAATGCAGGCCCTATGGGCAATCAGATGGGTCAACAAGGGCCTACTATGCCTATGTCTTCAGTAATGGGTGGTCCACCAATGCAGGGTATGCCTGTTCAAATGCCTGTACAAGGGATGCCTGTACAGGGTATGCCTGTACAAGGTATGCCAGTGCAGGGTATGCCTGGGGTTGTTCCGGGAAATATGCCATCAAATACTATGGGTCGAATGCAACCAAGAAAAGTAATAATGAATTATAGTTTAAATATACTATCATACATTATGATATGTTAAAATACCGAAAATATGTAAATAAATACCTAATTGCTATTATAAAAAAAAAATTTAAAGTTTCAATAATATATAGCCCTCCAAATTTAAATTTTATTTTGTTAAGTGTACCACATACCTACATTATGTTAATTTTTACTACCACTATTTCTAAGTTTTTATTTTACCATAATTTTATTTTAAATATTTGTTAATTCAATTTTTAAAATTTTTCAATAAAATTCTAAGTTCAAGTTTGAGTTCATGAACATTTAAGGAAATGCGATAGGTCAACATGCCCAGCTCCCAAGTACTGTGCTTGTTTTTATTTTTGTTGATAAGAGCAAGTACTTATAGTTTATATTTAATTAGTATTTTGTAGTGTTATTGGAATATGCTTGAAAGATTTGATTTGATGATTAATTTTTCTTATAACTTAAAAAAAAAAATGATGAATCACAATTTTCTTATGTTATAATTACAACCCACCAATTTTTATATGCTAATCTATATGAGTAACATATTAATGACATCATAGATACTTGTTGATGACTGATGTTATTATATCTTGTTGTATTTTCACTAGATGCCTGTTGGCCCAGAAAATGTGATGATGATTCCTAATCAACCAGTAGTTGGAGGTTATTCAGCTGGACCACCAAGGTCTGTAGCAAGTAATCAATTTCTTAGTCACAACAGTCCTTCTTCACCTCAACAATCTCCTGTTAATGTTCTTCCATCAGGGTAAATATTTATGTTTTTATAACATGTATTGTTCTTAAATAGCTAACACTAATTTTCATAGGGCTATAGTCCTAATGTAGTAGTGAAGTGACATAAATCTGGATTTTGGAAATCGGATTTCAGGCAACAGAATCCAAATTACAGATTTTTTGATTTCAAAATCCGATTTTTGTGTTTTGTAATGCCGATTTCTGTATTTTAAATCAGCAAATGAATTTGTTGGTAAAATCTTAAACTAACTAACTCCATTAACTAGCAAAAATTTTCTATTTTAAATATAGAGAAAAATTCTAATCAAAAAAATTGTATTCAATAATAGTTTGCTTGTAAATACTAAGATATTTATTTTTTTTTAAATGTATTTGTATGAGTAATATTTTAAGTATAAATTTCTCAATTCAATATAAATAAGCTGGTAAGATAATGGTGTTATGAGTTTATCCATAGCACCTTGCGTAATAAATTTTAAACCAGTGAACATAGTGGCTAATGCAAACAATTTTGAACACTCAGGATCAGGATTACACAAGGAAACTGCTACTATTCTATGGCAAAGTGGTTTGCAGGCCATTGCTATGTCAAAAAAACATTATTTTGAAATTGATTCGATTATGCTGACCTATTTATTCTATTTATTTTATTTTATAATAATCAACATTGAGAAATAATCAGTTACACAGTTACATGTATCTTAGTTAATAGATATATATTGCACACATTTCGTCACGGATTTGATGTAATATTTGATGAATTTGACGCAAATAAATTTCTTGTTAGTTTTTAATCATATAAATATTATTTATTTATTTATTTATTACAGAACATTTTTTAGTTATAATGAATTCATCATAAATAATACACAAAACTATATCTATCATGAGCCAAATTTAAAATTCCAAAATCCAGATTTTTTACATCATTTAAAATATGTAGTAGACATTTTTATGAAGTATGATTTTTCTGTTATACTTTTAGCATTAGACATTTTTATACCTCAGACCTTTAATCTTTAAATGATTCAGTTTATTAATGTTAATTTGTATAGTTTTTATAATATTTAAAATAATTTTTGATTCAAATCTATTTATTATGATATTATATATTTTAGTAATCAAATGATCGGTTCACCGAGTGGTCCTCAATTAACTCCTGGTGGCCAAATGAGTGGGCCTATTAGATCAATTGGTATGTATGCTCAAATTAAAACAGTAAATATTTACATTTATTTGAACAAGTAACATGAGCAAGAAATAACATTTATATTACATTAATTTAGTGCAAATCCATTATAAGCTATAATTCTAAAACCAAACTACATTACTACAACTTTACATTATAAATTAAATGTTAAAAACGGGTATTTTAAATCACATAGCACAATATGATATGAATATAATTCATAGAAAGTAGTTTCACTTAATAATCATGTTTAAAAAAAATCTAAATAAAATGTATCAAGTAATATAATATGTATATTGTTTTTTTTTAAAATTAAATTAAGTTCCTACTCAATATTGTTGATGATAACAATTTACTTTTCAAAATACACATTTTTAAACTTAATATCTAAAAATAAATTAGTTCTATAGTCTATTCCACAAGAGGATATAAGTCCACTAACCAATGTTACCCCGAGAACTTATAAAGGAAGGGACACTTTTTATCTCCGGTGATATATATCGTTTAGAGCTCTTGGGGAGAAAATTAGATTCCAAAGCCATTAGTCATGATTATTTTAAAAGTCAAACTGATTATTTTCTTGTGAAATAGACTGTAGTTGGAGTATAAATAAATCTGATGAATTCAAACTACAAAATACTCAATTAGCATCCATAAAAATGACAATACTAATTAAGTGCCTTTACAGTTTTCCAGCTGCATATTAGTTTCTTAAACACAATAATGGCTTATTTTTATCATTCAATAATTATTAAATTAGCTTTACTTCCAACAGTTAGCAGTCCACCTAATTTATAAATGGAGAATCCAGGGGGGAGGGCTACTGTATGGGTTCGGCTGTATGTCCAGAATTGTACATATTAAGTATTTTAACTTTAAAGATATATATAAATAATTTATGAATGATTTTTAAATTATTTTTATTATGTGACAGCTGCTATATTCAACAGTATATAGCCAATTTTTTGTAGAATTTTTGGTTACAGTATGAATTGTATTTTTAAATAACTTACAACAAAATAACTAAAATTGTCATTCTTCATTTAAATATTCAATTTCGTCCAAATTCAAATTTAATATATTCATCTAAAAAACTATGTAAATGTATTTCCTTATTTATTTTTTTGTTTTACACAATATTTTTAAAAATTATTAAGAATTTTCAAATTTGATCTCTCGAAGTATAAACTTTATTTATATTCAGTATCTACAACAAATTTTCTATCAGAAATCATTCTCACTGTAAAAAATCTAATCTTAAATTAATACACATTCATTGATATGTTTAAAATCATAGATTTGTTCAAATATTTATTCAGCTAAAACGTAAAAATAAATGATTAAACATTGCATTATGTTGGTTGTTGATTTTGATCTAGTTGTTAAATTAATAAAAATAGGTAAGGATGGTGGAGGAACCTTGACGTATGATGTCATAGGATATTTTAAACATTTCAGAGAGTTCGACATCATGGTTAACAATACGAAATAATTTATTTTGTCCTAATTGTTGGGGGATATCTGAATTCCATGCGAATCACATAGATGAGTTAATATCGACTTTATAGTCAGACCATCTTAATTAATCGAAATAAATAATATATAAAATAATAACAATAATTATTAAACAACTAAAATAATAATTAATAGGTAATATTGTGTTATTTTTTTTAGTATAACTGCATTTGTTTTACAATAATAAAACTAATTTGTTTATGTCATGGATGCAACCATAGACCTATAAACTAATGGGCCAAGAGAGAAAGAACCATGCATTGTGGCATTACAGTGTTTTTTACTTGCTCTATCTCGTCCCCCTTGCAATGTTGGCAAGGTGGTATGGTAGGAGCTATCCATTAGTTTATATATCTTCGGGTGCAACCATTAATCAAAACAAATTATAACAAAATTCAAAACTTATTGCTAAATTGCAACTTGTTCTTAAAAAAATTAAACTATTATTTTAAATATTTTTGTTGAAAATGTTCAATAATGATTTACATAACTTTAAGATGTTATACCCTCATGTGTTGTCTCCATCTTACAAGTGCGTAACATATCAAATTGTACGCTCAGTAGGCCACGTTAAGCTCTGTTATTTAAAAATTATAGTGAATTGACCTCATATAAAATTTAAAACTAAGACTATTATCTAGCACATCTCATGGTCTTTTGGTTATATTTTAATTTTAAAGCGAGTTATGAGTATTTTAAGATGTATAAACTATTTACAATCTTAAAATACCCATAACTCACTTTAAAATTAAATACAATAAAAAGCCCTTGAGATGCCCTAGATAATGATCTTAGGTTTAAATTTTATAAAAGGTCAATTAACTCTAATTTTTAAACTTAAGGAGCTAAACGTGATCTGCTGAGCATAAAATGCCCTATGCTATTTGCTTTGCAAGAAGGAGACAACATATGCGGGTATAACGGTTTTTTAATACATACATAATATATATGTGCTATTCATAATCCGTGTGTGTTTTAATATTTTAGGAAATGTGCCATCGCCAGGTAGTTCAGTTCCATCTTTAAACACTCCTATGAACCCTTCATCTAATGCTGGCCCAAGTCCTCTGGCTCAGGAAGACATAGCATATAGAGAAAAAGTAAGACAACTAAGCAAGTACATTGAACCTTTACGAAAAATGATTGCACATATGGGGAATGAAGGTAAAATAATGTTTTAATAATTTTATCCTCAACTGCTGTCATTAATTTGAATATATTTTTATCAAAATAACCAATAACTATAGACGTTGAAAAATTAAGCAAGATGAAAAAACTTCTAGAAATATTGTCAACTCCCACCCAACGGATGCCTCTGGAAACTCTGTTGAAATGTGAAATTGCTTTGGAAAGATTAGATTTAAGCAGAGTAATTACTTTTTGTTTATTTCAAACAGTTTGTCCCACTGTTTCTTTGTTATAATAATTATTCTTATAATTATTGTTAGGGAGAAGGTGGAAGTGTGCCTCCACCACAATCATCTACCATGAGAGAGGTACATCCGTTAATTGAAGTGATTGGATCTATGATACAATCTCCAAATTTTAATCATACACTCCACAGAACATTTGCACCTTGTATAGAATTTATGGTGGGCCAAAGACGGCCTTTGTAAGTTATATTTCTTAATTTTAATAAAGTTATTAATTATTTAATTAATTACTAATTGCATTTTAAAGGTCACCAACCTTGTATGCAGGAAATGAAAATTCCAACGAAGTTCAAAGCATCATACCCAAAGCGTTAGAAGGTGAAATCGCAAGACTCGATCAACGTTTTAAGGTAAAATAAAATAAATATTTTTAATACAATCCAACAAATGTACACATTGTCGAAATATGGCATATATATTTCTAACCTGTTGTTTGGCTTTAGGTATCTTTAGATCCTGTTCGTCCAAGTGGAGTTTCTTGTATCCGTCTGTTGTGTTGGTTGGATGATAAAAATCTGCCCTGTGTACCCCCGATCAACATAATTGTGTATGAAAATTATCCCCCTGCAAATCCTGCGTGTATAATTTCGTCCAACGACTATGGTGGTACATCATTTCTCATGTGTGTTAAAGATGTGTTTGAATCAAGAATGATGTTGATGCCAGTTCGTTTTACAGTATCTCATATACTTGACTCGTGGGAAATGAGTGTTAGGCAAGCAGTAGCTCTTCTACTTGATAACAAAGATTCAATTTCCAATAGTTGAATTTGGTAAAACTCATATTTCCTGAACTCTATAAAATTATGCTCATTTTATTTTGTTGTTATTATTATATTTTTAATTACTTTTANNTACTTTTAACAATCAATCATTTTATCTAATTTATTTTTAATTCATATATAAAATAAAGAACAAGTATGGGTAAATAAAATAAATTTATGATCAAAAAACTGTTTTAACATAATTATTAGTGAAGTGTTAAAATTCAACACATTTTTTATAAAACCATATTGCAGGTAAAGTAAACTTCAAATTTGTTATTATCAAAGTTTTATTTATTATTTAATTTCTATCACTTTTCTTCTACTTTTGTAATTAAACATAGTTAAGGGTAAAACAAGAAAATTTATATTATTTTAGCAATATTTCAGTTAACATACTGAGTTATAGTGGTAATGTTTTGTATTATAATATTTGTTGTTAATATAAGCTATTTCATAATATTGTTTTGCCCATATTTGGATCTCTTTTATTATTTATTTATTTATTTATTTATTTTTCAAAAATGTGTATTTTTTAAATTGTTGATTTTCATACAAGAAGTAAATAATTGTTTTAAAATAAAATATATGAATTTTGATACTTACATTTACTAATAATATCATGACCTTACCCTTCCATAAAGTATTATTGATGATCTTTAATTAGTAATTTCAGTTCAATTCTTTTATTTAAAAACTACATAATCAAAATGTAACCCATAGGGCATAATTCTTTTTTTATTCGGAAAATGTACAATCTGTATTTGTTTACACAGTAAGTAAAAAAGATGACTAACATTGAACATATTCATAATAATATAAAACAACACAATAATGTCATGAAGCACTGCAAGATGAGGGAGTCATCCCTCCAAAGGCCATAATTATATATAGACTAGTTTTCTATAGATTGTTTAGTAAAAAATCACATCGATTATGTCGTTTCTGCAAATCCTCACACATCACTCTGCTATCTCAACCAGTTCCACTGTGGTAAGGTAGTGACATGAGGATGCTCAAATGAACCTATTTATGTCAGGCCATAGCATATTCTCTTGCTGTATAAATATAGTTTATATTTATTAATATTTTATACATATTAATCAACAAATTTTAAACTACAGATTTTATAATTTTGTATTAATATTTCAAGTTATCACTTAATTTATTAGAGATCAGATCAAAGTACTAAATAATTGATTAATCCTTTCACAGTTTCACTGCTCTAGATGTACTAGATATTGCATTCCTTTATTTTATAATATTATCATTTGGACGGTAACCGTACATTTTTAGAAAACCCTGACCAAAATCTACATGTTATAACCTAATTAATAATTAATAAATATTTATTTTATAAAAATGAACGCGTTAGGATTCGTTAACGCATTTTGAACATTATTAATCACTCATACTATTGACTCTGATCGTAGTCCTTAAACGACGCACTACAAGTGGTCGTGGTGATGGGGACGATAACTCTCGATTTCAAATAAAATGTATACCAGCGTAAAATTATAATAATAAATGTAACATATTCGGGTCAAAGTAAGTTGTTAGAGTACGTAGGTACTGTGTAAAAACACCGTTTGAGGAAATTATTTTCTTAAGTTTAACAATGAATCATTATTTGTGTTTTCCGTTGTATCTAGACATCGGGTCTATCCACAGAACATAATAGTATACCTATTACAAATTATTAGTAATTACAATAGATTGCTGGTAACATTCTAATTTGTCTATTATAGAATTATAGCCAATACTGGATGTAGTTGGTATGTTTTTTTTTATAAATTTGCAATTTCGAACGACGGTTAAAATGGGTAATTATAA
>PVMI01020326.1:0-11530 GCA_008528875.1 Aulacorthum solani
AGCGCTTCACCCACCACCACCAGACGCCACACTATTACACCCTTTTTACACCGTGGCGCCCCCGTGACCGACGGTTGCGAAACCTCCCCCACCACAAGGCCGGCTGTTTGCCGACACACGAAACCGACGAACGAATTTAACTTGCCCACATTTGCGTTCAATGTTATATAATATATATTATTGTAAGTATACCTATGTGCCCTATATAATATGTCATATGTATATATTATTGTGCACGGGTGCTGGTGTTACGTTTTAATTACTGCACTGTCGCTCAATAGGAAATTTAATTATTATTTAGTTTTTTTTTTTTATTATTTTTTTTTTGCCACCACCGTTTATCATTTTCCGGGATGTTATATTATTACATTATGTGAATACGATTGTGATGAATTATAATTCCACGCTAGTCAGAACTTTTGTTGAAAAAATAAACTATTTTTTTTTTTATTATTATAAATAGCTTTTTTGTATAATTATTATATACTGTCGAGCAAGCGGTAATAATGTTAACCTATGGTTTTTACGAAACATTTTTTTTTTTTTTGACTCGTGTCTCTTTGTCTAGAACACATTATAATTTATAATGAATGTAAATATTATATTATAATATCTATTATTTACTGCAAAGTTTCAAGTATCACTCTTGTTGATAATTCTGCATCCACATCGGTAAATGTCCAATCACCAATAGCTGATAAATGATTTTCGTTTTAGTGAAACTGCTGACCTTTAAAATCACATGTGACTTAGATTTTCTATAATTATATTATATTTAAATGCGATGTGTACACCACAATCATTACTATGTGGTAAAATACAAATAAAGAACACACTGAAAATATTGTGCAATCAATAACTTTTTTAATATATCATTTATTTATTTTTAATTAACTGTGAACCGCTGATAAATAAGCACACCTTGATTTGCATGCTTGATTTACACCTTGATGAATAAGTCTGCAGATTTAAATAAAAACAAATTGTTCAAGCGCACTGTAACACAAAAAACTCAAAAAAATTTAAGTGGAATAGTTTTTTTTACATGATTATTAATACATAGAAATCAATTATAAATGTAAAAGTAAAGCCAAAATAATGGTGACAAGCCAATCGAGATTATTCATATTTGCAATGCAATAATAGTATTCAAATATTTATTTTCAGTAGAACCGTTATAGCTTTGATGGTTTTGTTGAAAATAATAATGTAAATATTTTAATGTCGATATGATGAATAATTTAATGGAACCTTAAATGGAGTAAGCCGATAGATCAATGCTGATAACCCACGGTGAACTAATATTGTTGTAATAATAATATGTATGCTCAGAACAAGTGCAACAACGGTTTATTAAAAATGATTGTATCTTTTGAAATATTATTTATAGTACAATTAATTAAAATGGTTGACATTCCAAGCGATTCAAAGTTTGCGACGATAAGTCTGCAGCGCATAGAGTTTAGTCGCACGACAAAAGTGAGTTAATACAGCGCTATCTGTATGGTGATATCACCAGCTGTAGTGTTAAAAATTGATACTTAAAGTTCATTCTTATAAGTGGAGAACGTAAACGACAAGTAATTTCAAGTACGTATATATACATGTATATCTCGTTGGTTTAATTCTGGCTGTTATTTTTGTCTTATCATTGCAACATAAACCATTAGGTCTGAATTCAAATTTATTAACGGCTCGCACGAAAAGCATGTTTTTTTTCTTAATGATACATACCTATCAGAATTAATTTGTGATCAAAACAGAAATAAACTGTTTAAACCACCGTTGCCGCAATGTCTTATCGTTCGCAACCCTATCGTACCGATACAATATTATATGCTCGAGGTGTACTTGAACCTATATAGAGCTACCTACTCGTACAGCGGGTTTAATTATATTAGTAATAATCGATATAAATACATCTATCAATACAAACGTACACTTAATATTAAATATAATATTATGATAAATTAATAATGAAGTCGACGCATTAATAAATAATATTTAAATGCATTCACATATTACGAATCATAGATATACAATCCTTATATTACCTATATATGCCCACGACTGCTGTGTCGTTTCCGTATTTCGAATCATTGAATCGAACCGCATAAAATGTTTTCGTCCGACGTTTTCGGTATTTGGAATATAACGCATAATGACTCGATGGTGTGTGTATATTTTAATTTTTAATATACTAACTACAAAAATGCGTGCTAGCATGAACAGTTGTAATAAATGTCCGACACACCCTTTGCACATTTGAGTACCTATACACGTAAATAAATTGTGTAATATAATGTACGAGCTTATATACATATAACTACTACGTGGAAAAGAATTAGAGAAAGTGTGGTGCATGAATGGAATTTATTTGATTATCGTAAATTAAATTAAATTAAATTTTTCATTTTCTATGGTAGTCGGTGACATGGAGTTTTAAAACCACTACAATGGTAAAATACCATGGTTTAACTCTGCATTCGAAATCCTTAATGACCGTGATAATTCAGATTTAAATAATCACGATGTAGCATTTATTACTGAAACACAAAATAATATTATGCGAACCAACAAGTGTTAAGTAATTAAAAACAATATTATATATTTTTTATTTTTAGTATGATCGCCGTTATATTTTGCTTAAATCAAAGCGACTGTATAAATATTAGAACATTGAAGTTCAAACGGCGTACAATTAATAATAATTAATTGTGTTACTTCATCAAAAGTATTAGAAGCCATGACGTCCAAGGAGAATGTGAAAACTCATGAATAAATGATTAAAGGTGATGACCATTCTTGGAAAATTCAGCAGAGAATAAAAATAAAAAAACGAATTGATAAGTCAAGTCGCGAGCCAGCTCACGAGCGAGTGTGTGTTCAATGTTTGGAAATGTATGCACAAGGGCTCTCGTACAAGTGGGTTTTGTGCATTCGAGTACAACCTGAAGTTTGAGTGTCATCTTAGTCAGTGGTTCATTGATCGGCTAACGAAATTTACCTGACAAGGTTTTTATTTTTCTGTTTTATTTTTTTGTTCCCATACAACAACAACAACAATAATAATAATAATGAAAAAAAAACATCAGTCCATCTACTTCATAACACACTTTTTTTTCATTAGGACCAAGCAAAAAAGAATATCCCTTAAAAGTTCGACAAGAAACGGTTTTTTTAGCAGATACAATTAAATAGCGACATTCCTCATTAGTACTAATGTTTTTCGCTTCTTTTTCTCTCAAAATTAGATTTCCCTATTACATTCTATTCTCTTATGTACTCTTCAATTCTATTATTTTAGAGAAGTTCGTTGTTATTTTCTCCGTCGTCTACAACGTATTTTTCATTACCACCTCTATTACTTACATATAGTTTGCCTACACATGGTGGTGTTCATTTGGAATAAATCCGTTCGTTTGACTGATCTTGACTAACAAAAATGTTTTCATATTGATCACAACATTTAATTGCTGAAAACATGTATTTTAGAGTCTAGAGTTTCATATACAACTTTAATGATAAATAGTTTAGTTAATGGTATGCCCAAATATTTTAGGTTCAAGACAATTTTGTATTAATAAAAAGGCACCATGTTCACTATTTAATTTCATTGTAGTTATGCCCAACCAAATATTATAAATATGATATGAGGTGTTATAAAACAACTGTCACTTCTTGGTTTATTTAGATTGATGAATGAACACCTTTAAAATAACTTTATGAATATTAGGACTATAATAATATAAATTATCGTTTAAAATTTAAAAATTAAAAATAATATTTGAATATAATAATTATTTATTATTTTACTGATGAATATATAATATGATTTTATATTCAACATCACAGATACAATAAACTGGCTATTATTACACATTTTCTAATGACTGTTAATATTGAAGTCTAAAACCACAAAAGCTACAATATAGGTAGATTGTAAACCGTTCCATTAGTGTAATGCGAAATGATTACATTGGAGAAATAACTGAATAACCTACATAATAATTTTCTCGTATAAATTCTTCGTAGAACTTGTATTTACAATTCATGGCTTATTCGGAAATTAATTATTATATATTGATCAATGGTTCACAAAGACCATAAATATATTTCATTATGATTCTTCAATTACTGAGAACATCCGCTAAAATATTTA
This sequence comes from Aulacorthum solani, assembly GCA_008528875.1. Lineage (NCBI taxonomy): Eukaryota > Metazoa > Arthropoda > Insecta > Hemiptera > Aphididae > Aulacorthum > Aulacorthum solani. The sequence goes on from PVMI01020326.1 coordinate 4,163, forward strand.
AAATTATCATCGACTTGGTCAATACTGTCAAAACATTACACCAGCTTCACTGTAAACTAAATATATTAATATTCAAACAATATTTTATCTTCCAAAAGGATTATAATATTTGGCACATAAACTGCAACTGTAAAAATATCAGAATCGTATGCTCATAGCGTTAAATATACGTGTATTGGTAATTAACAGAATCTTTTGAAATACAGATTGAACCATACCTACGATGATTTTATCGCAAATTAATAATCATTGTGAAATGATTTGAAACAATTGCTTGAAATTGCATATTTTTTCAACATAATAATGATAATGTACTAATAATTAATCATTATTTTTACATCATAGCTTAATAACTCCATACAATCATGGTTTGGGTATAAATGAGAAAGTACTCAAAACGAAGTGCGTAGTAAAACATTAACGTAACCCTATCTTAAAGCCATCGGTTGTTTATGCCGTGAAAGAGATATTTTGTAAACTTTTATCGACAACATAACTTGAATGATAAATTTCGCAATTCAGGTAATTTCATTTTTACGACAATCACGTATAGATGTAGCTCCACACGTGGAATACTTCGGAGGAGCGCGAAAAGTGGCTTAAAGTTTGGAGGAGAACAATAAATCGTAAGGAAATGTTTAACACTCAGACAGTACACACTGACGTAATGGTGTGATTTTCTAAGGCAAAGCTCCTCGGGAATTTAGTTGTACACTTGTGCAACACAAACTTGTTTGTTTTCTTTTTCGTAGTTTTCGATTTCGAGATAAGAAACATAAAAAATAAAAACAAAAAATAAAATAAAATAAACCAGACAATGGTACCTGTATAATATTATTTTTATTTATTTATTTCGAAGATGTTCATACTTTCTTCTTGTTGAGTTCCAGTTTACCACCCATTATAATTTCAAAAGATATCAGATTGCAGCCGTTTTCTTTGTTTGTTTATTTTATTTTATGAAATATCCAAAAACTAAACTCCGGCTTACAGAAAGTTTTCGTAACGCAGGGTCGTCTCGTAAGGTTATCAGTTATCACCTATACGGTTATACACATTAACTGCCGTAACCACACTTCTTTTAGGCCATATATTTTACAACTGAAATAAACAATATTATAATCATGGCCCGTAGATTTTAATCATATTATTTTCAATGGTGGGATACGGTATCAACAGATAATTTTTATCTTGCTGAATAAAACATTTTTTTGTTTTGTTTTTTTTTCACCACGCCATACAAATAGTTTTAATTAATGCCCTTAAATCAACTTTACGCGTTGTAAATATAAATATTATTTTTATTTTTGACTTCAGTAACAAAAAAATAAAAATATTAATTATTTAACATTAAATAAATAACTTGTGCAAGGTTAAGAGTTATTATGAAACATTAAATAATAAACGTGGACTAGGTTAAAAGTTAATACTAAGCATTTAAAAATACATGTTAATGTACTACAAACTCTTAATTGGATTTTTTAATTATATATAAAGCCTCTCTGGGTGTTTGGTGATTAACTCTTATGAATGGAAAGAAATGAGTTCCTAATAAATATTTGTATAGTGATTATATAAATATTACTCTAATGTAATGAAATATAGAAACAAAATAATCAAGGTATAATGAATTTACTGTTAAGTAAAATATTAACAAGGAAAATTTCTAAAATTACATTTTCAAACCCTTATATTATTTTTCTCATTTAATAATAAATTAAAAGGACATTTGTCGTAAAAGGTGCATGCATTGGATATTATGCTTCGTTGCTTGTGAAGTTCAATTTATAATTACTATTATAATATACAATTATTATTAATTTACAGTGTTAAAATATAATCTACTAATACAAATAATTAATCAAAAATAATATTTTGGTTTTACATAGGTTACACTCTATCTTTATTTTATCACTAATCATTTTATTCACACTAAAATATATTACTTTTAATATGTTTAATAATGTTTATATTTTTAGCTCAAAAGTGAACCTTATTGAAAAATTATTTCCCTGCATAATTCAATTTTCTTAATAGTACAATGAAACTTGTAAACACAATTAAGTTCAATACATAAGTTTATTTTTGATAAAACTTTATATGTATAATTTTGATTTATATCATATAATTCAAATTTAACTGGTGGTATTGTCCCACATATTGACAATAGTATTTGTCAATGACATTTCATAAATGAATAATATTATACCAGTACAGGTTCCTAACTTGTATTAACTTTGAAATGCCAAAAAATACATCTCTATTGTTATTCTAGATGCTATTTTATGTACTAAAATTGTATCGTGAGCATGACGAAAGTGTATAATACTATTTATGAACAACGTTGTGACAATATTACTATACGTTCAACGTTTAGTCATTTTATTATCAATTAATAATAATAATATGTCTCTCTTCAAGCTATAATTGTCCACTAACCAGAAACGACTGAACTAGAGAATTTAGATAACGTTGTTTCCCGGAATGAGATTTTCCAAACCGAAGGTCAGCTAAATCAGGAATACGATCACGACTGGTGCATAGTTGTATAGTTGTTTGGGCTCAACCCTTGGTAGTTGGAAAATATGCAATGCTAGTGAGGTTCGTATGTACATGTTCATCGTGTATATTTGTTTTCATGTTAAAATGTAATTATGATCCTATCTTATTCGTAAACTACATTTGAAATTTAAAAATAACATATACTTAGACGGAATATATTTCTGAATAAAATATGCATACAACACCGTGGTGTACCTATTTCGCCTATATAAAGCGCCGTGTTACCATTATAATTGAAACGCAATAATTTCATTTATTTTATGAGATACTGGAAAAAATTAAACCAATGGTTATACCAACATTAAACTATTACCAACGCTATCTGTGACAAACAGCTAAGAGTCACAGAAAAATGCACACGAGTAATCTATATTATAGTATAATATTAGATACTATAGTATCTGATATTTACCTCGACATTTACTGAATTATTAGTTTTTATTCTTACGTTATATTAAGTGGGTACCTACTGACAATTTTAAGTCAAAATTATTTTGACTGGTAATTATTTCTGAAGTTAATTTAGAACCATTAATATAAGTATTTATGTAACTTCATACAGTTCATTATACTTACAAAATCGAACTCATTTAAACGGTTTTATTAGAGGAAAATCTTTGATATAGACTTCTAATCCACTTAAAAATATTAAACTCAAACTGCAATTACGGAGAATCACTTTTTTGATGAAAAAAAAAATAAAAATGACTTAAGAATAATTTAAAAATTGATTGAGAAATATTAGGTAGTTTATACCATTTAATAATATATGCAATATTATGTATGCTGCCTATACTTTATACTGTATGCAAGGCGGTGGTTTAATTAAATGTCGATTGAATTTCTCCAGAGTCCTAAGCTTAACATTAACTTTACATTGGTAGTATGTTTGTTTTAACGATCGTTATATGCCGTACGTACAATTGAAGTCCAAACGAGCAAATTGAATCAGTCGAATAAATCGGTGTTGATTACAATATATCACTACTGCAAGCTACAGCCCCAATAACATACGATTATATTTTCTTGAACGTATTTCATAAACCCTCAGTAGTTTTATACCCCTGCTGCGTATTTTATAGTATTGTTTAAAAGTTAACATAATATTATTATGGTAACAGATCAATTTAAAATGATATAGAAAAAAATATATTCTTATGATAAACGCTGGCGATACAGTGGGTTTAATTTTGTCTAGACTCTATACATATACCTTGTTATCATCCAAATGACTAAGTTTCATTACTGACGGTGACAACCCACAAATATAGGACCTATAGAATATAACATGGTATTATACAAATCATACAGTTATATTCAAACTATACAAAAAATGCCTTGTTATAAATGTTTTGGATACCTACCTAACGTATACCTATAAAGTTTGTATTAAAATGTCCATTCCACGGGTTCATGACGTTGTATTCCAAGAATGTCTAACATAAGTATTATAATATATGTATTTTAAATTGTAATACCAACACATGTTTATAAATAAAATCAAATATTACATTTCAACTATATTCTATACCAGGTTATAGAATATTTTAATGAAATGACATATTATACAGTTGGATAATCTAATTCTATACTATTTTTTATCCACACATTTTAAAAATCCAAGTTAATACATACACATTTATGACCATATAAATATTTAATCTCAAACATTTCCGCAGAAAGAGGCCGTGTCCGTTTTAATTAATTTTACAGAAAACATGATATTATAAATGTAGTTTAGGCTTACTCACTTGAAATACCTAATATGAATATCCAATTTTCAAAATAATTTTATTAAAAATGTATATTATTTAAAAAAAAAAACGATTTTATATTTTATGATATAATAATATGATGATGATTTTTGTGAATACATTTCATTGGATACGATTATTAGTTTAAGCTGTATTGTACGCTTCGATCGAAATAATACTATAGTTTTTATTTTATAATTATCTAGCAATAATAATGATGATATAGGAACTTGAATTCAATTCTAATCATATACTTCTAAGTTGAATTTCGTTTCGTGTAAACGTTTAGCTAACGTCCGCACGTGTTATCGACCGCTGGACAACGACGGCCATGGTCGTACAAATTTCGCAAAGCAATCAGTCGAGGAACATAAACGACTATATTATACTGTCTGCGAAATCCGAAAGCGGCCTAAATACCGGTACGACATGGTGATATAATAATTATTTCTTAGAGACGGATACGAAACCCTTCGAATGGTATCCAGTATCCACCGTGGTATGACCGTCTCCGCTCAGACCTTGCAGCTAGTCCAATAATTACGATAATATTATATAAGTAATATAATAAACACTTAAATAAAATACCTAAGGTAATATTATTATGTCAATCAGTGACAGAGACGTCCAACTGCGTAACTGGAAAAAATTGACAAACCTATGAAAACGAATGATGTGGTGCGTCCAAAAAATAATAATAAAAAATATTGAGAAGGGAATTATAATAATATAACAAGACTCGGGTGCATGTTACAGCTGTCATACTTTTCAATAGCTAGGTTATTTCTGTTGCGTTCTCAACAAAAATGTTTCCATTTCAATATTATTATTATGATATTATAGAGGTGGATAATATAGGCGGACAAACAAAAATAGTATAAATTATAATAAATATTGAAATATTATAAGTTATTATAAGTTCTTACGAACAGTGCATCAGTAGTTTATGGTAAATAAAACAATAAAAATGTACAGAGTTTTTAATGTATTACTGTTATTAACGAAAAATGTCTTTTAAATATTAAATAGTAAATTACTGACTGATTTATTGTTATTCTTAAATATTATGTACCACTAGATGGTAGCACACTCTTTTTTAATTACATTTGTTTAATAATATTCAAAATATTAGTTAAACATTTTTAATTAGTTGTTCCTTTTTACTATGCAGTTTCCATGTTTTTATATCTTTGTATATTGTTTTCCTTATTGTATTCAGTTTTTTAATAAGTAAATATTATTACACGTATTTCGTTAATAAATTAAAACAAACTTAACTGGAACTTAATACCTTATTAATTTATTAACTATTTACGGTAATACTCAACTTGACATAACTTTTAATTAGAAGTGACAAAAATGTTAAGATGCAAACAATTTGTCTATTTATGCTAATCTGTGCCCAAATATATTTTCAAGTCGAACTTACCTGGTCGGACGCAAGATTTCTGCAATTATAAATTTAAAACATAAGTAGTACACTCTGTGAATTTTTTTAAATAATGTATAATTAAAAACATAAGACTCAATATCATTACTATTTTCTTAGATATCGCATGTGTTATATTGCTCGCAAATATTAAACACTAACGACCACCGTCAGAATTCATTTTTATGAATTTATTGCATTCGTTCTACTAATCTCAAGATCGAAAAATTTTAATTTTAGAACTATGATGGACGACTTCCTTATTTGAAACCTAAATGACGGGTGCTCTGAAACGTATTCAATATAATATTAGTCTTAGAATTCTAATAGCATTACATTTGTTCCGATATAAATATGTTTGTTCTGACAGTGCAGGTATGTTCCTGCCAATAGATGATTTTTCTATACGAATCATTTGTAATCAATTGAATCACATGTAATAATATTTTAATCTTTTACTCTTGAGTATTTTTTCCCCAACTTGTTGTTTTTCAATTTCACAAAAAATAAAATGTTTTCCATGTACGCTCACAGTCGTTGGTGGGGGGGGGGGGGGGGGNNCCCCCCCCCCGCGCGGGAAGTGAGGAATATTAGATGGTGGGAAAGTAGACAATTGTATAATATCATTTACACACATATTATTATTACCTTTGTCTTCTTAATAGTATGTTATTTTAAGGTATCCGGGCAGAAACGCACGAGGACAGACATGCCTACATTATAATACATAGACTCTTCTTATATTATGCAGATAGTGGTGTGTGACCTGCAGCGCGCCATTCTACGAGAACAAATAACCTTCTCAGTATAATAATCACCGAGAAACGACCTGAGATCAAAAACCCTAAGCTGTTTATATTTTCTCCGCTGCATCTCAGGTTCGGTTACCTACCCGCCTAAAGGGCCATGTGGTATATTGAAATGACGGAAAACGTCGGTGACGGTGTTGCCGCTCTGTGGGTCTCTTTTTACTAGGAACTGTTTAATCGCCGATTCGGGAAACGTTTTCCCTCCGGCAAACGGCCCCGACGGTATTGGTTTGGAACAGTCAGATCATCTCTCGTTTGTATACTTCCTCAAGACGTTCGGATAATAATTCGCCACCGTCGACTGTCTTCCTCCAGGACGTACAAAATAATATTATTATCTATTTTAGTAAACAGCTCGAAAATATCCGTAAGTTGTGTCAAGGTGGAATTTAATTCCAAACTATGCACACGTTGTGTGGATGCTGTAAATGTATAGGATGATAAATATCTGATGGTTTTCAAAACTATATACACCTAGGTAATATTATAATATTATTATGATTTACAGTCTGAGAGAGATCCAAAAAAATATTCCATCGTGTGGAATTAATTCTATAACGAGCTTCCGATCGATTGTCTGAGTGTTTGTTTCAAAACTTTTCTCTATCATTTCCTTTCCCTATAAGAAAAGTATTTAATATTAATAATAAGCTTTTCACTGAATCTGTGAAAATTCTCCAACTATTTCACTAGCCATACTTTTCACTGTTTCTGAAGTTATCTTGTGTACAACAATGATAACAATTCATTTGAATTAATTTAGTCTTTTATATTTATGACAGAATAATTAACCATAATCATTTAACCACTGTAC
>PVMI01020362.1:1281-13371 GCA_008528875.1 Aulacorthum solani
CCCCCCCCTCCCGGCAAGTGTTGACAACTTGACAAATAATGATATATCCTACGGTAATCGGTCACGTCTCGTCGGCAAAATGAAAGTTTAGCGAAAAGAAATTGAATAGTGGTCGCACCAAAGATATGCGATTTTGCATCGAGTTTTTTACGTGGTGTCATGCCAGTTTTATTGTGCTTTTACGTTTTGTCGGTTTTTCGGAGAAAAAATGCAGACGAAAAAACCTTTAAGTCACGTTTTGAATTTTTGATCAAAGAAAAAAATGTGTTTGTATAAAAATAAATTTCAAAAATCACACATCTTATTTTCCATAAAAAAATACTATTTTTCAGTAAACTTATTTTTATATCACAAACGAAAAATTACGTATTCAAACGTAAACTGTCAAATGTAGATGTACCGACCAAAGTCAATCAAAATAAAATATATATATATTGTGCCTATATTATTATATATTTTTTATTGAGTAGGTTTAAGATATTTACGTTCATTTACAACAAATCATTTGGTATTATTGAACTGCAGATAGCACCAAATTGTCTACGGTGAAATGTGTGTCGTACATTATTTGAAGTAATATTATGGGCTTTTTGTTTGACATGCGTTCGTAGACATGTTGTCATATCGTGTAAGCTCTTCAAACAAGTATAATATATTTTCCTAAAAACCACCTACACACATTCAAATACACAAAATACAAAATAAAGTATTCTAGGCTTTTTCTTTATACATTTCAGTCTGCACAAACGTCCATTAAACCTTAACGGATCCTTAAGCATTAAATAGAAAGTAGTAACCCATGACCCACGATTGGGCCATTTTAACGAGCCGTTAAATTTATCAAATTTTTATGCAACCCAGTATTATAATAGTTTATTCAAAGTTTAGATAAAAATGTTTTAACTGTATATATGTAGAGCGCGGGTACCTACAAAATTATCTCATAGTTACTATATTCAAAGGATGAAAAAGGTACATTTTGTAATTTGCATACATTTCTTAAAAAGAACAATAAAAATGTAAAAATTTAGATACCCATATAAAAAAAAACACACATTTCGAAAATAATATTAATATAAAAATATGTATATTTTTTTTTTGTTACCAACTTTGTGAATTGATGATTATAAGTAAAATACCATTTGCGTATAAATATTACAATGATTACTATTATAAAGACCTTATCGGTTATTAAATATATAAAAAAACGCATTGTGTTAACATTTATACATTCAGCTCACGAATAATCCTTTAAAATCTAGCTCACACTTTCCTATATCTGGCCAATCAATTGTTCTCGGAGGACATGACAAACTAATAAATTCCACGTCTCGGGTCTTTGCGTGACACGGCGCAATACGCGGGGGGAAAAAACAAAGCATTGCACCGCGTCGCACAAAAACTCATTTTTTTTAATCATTGTTATCACTGCGCGACTACTAAAACTAATCGATACGTACGTGGCAAAAATGGTTTTATAGACACAATCGTTAAAATATTATTACCGTGGCGTGATACCTGGGCAGTTACCCACCGCGCGACCAATGCGGTTGTACATTATATTACTATAATTTTAATGCGCAGAACGATTTCATAAAATATGCACTCACGGCCGACATATACGTACAATATAATATACATAATAAAGGTACAATCGTCCGGCATTGCGGGGGTGACGGAGATACCGGTGGCTGAGGGGTGGTGGGGGTTAAACAATAATCGTCCGGTCGGTCACGCATAAACTTACAACAATTTCACAACTCGGAGGCGGCGGCCAGAAAACTACACGAAGTCGGTTGTCGTCGCGATGACGTCGACGTAACAATTATTATTATTATTGAAGTATATTGTCGCGATATTATGATGTTAAAACTGCGTTTCTCGTACACCACTCACCGCATAGCATACCTATTATAATGTCATTATAAATGTTATTATTGTTGCCTACCTATTATATATGATTATTATATGCAACAAAAGATGTTTTGAGTTTTCGACGTCTGAAAACGGCGGTATAGGTATTATCGATTTTCGAGCAAAGGATGATGAAAAGGAGGGAGAGAAGAGCAAGAAGCGTAGGGGAGGGGAAAAGGCATTATTTTATTTTTTTTAGTCCCAAAATACAACGGAAAAAATAACAAAGAAAATAAAATAATAATAGAATAATACGGAAATAAAATGTTTTGATGCTCAAGTTGTATTAGGTAAATTTTATTAATTTAATTGGACCCTCGTCCCCCCTGCAGACAGAAAAAATATAAATATCGAGTGACCCCATAATAATATACATTGCTGGCCCCCTTTACCCCCGATTTTGACCACCACCCGAGCACACCTGGCGACGGTGACGAGTGCGCGAGCCGTACACGACAGCCAGCGATAACTGCACATGTCGTGTGTCTGCCCGCGTAGCTCGCGTAGTCTCGACGCTCGACGCCACAGCAGCCGTCGGCCAAAATGCGCGCGCGCTCACATCACACACGCACACACACACCTTTTTTCGTCTTTTTTTCAATTTTTTTTTTTATTTTTACCTTGCCCGTGTGAAGCCAAGCACCTGGCCACGCTCACCACCGCCCCCTACCCGTTTCGCCCGCACACGGGAACCGTTCACCCTAAACGAAGTAGTGGTTATATACCTATCCCCTTCCGGAGCCGCCGCCGCCGTGTTTTTCGACAAATTTTCACCGCGGCACGCGACACACGCACACATCAGACGAGCATAATCATAATAATAATAATATGTACCAACTACTCACGTTGGAAACGTGGCAACGTCACATTACTCATCCGCCGTCCGCCACCGAAGACTGGTGTTCGTATTTTTTTACATTTATTTTTAACAATAATAATAAATAATTCTTTGTACCTACCTATTTATATACGACAACGACGACGACGACGACGACGACGACAATGACAAAGGGAAGCGAGAATAACGGAAAAAAACACGAAAAAATCTTATCGCAAAATACATCAAACAGCGAGAGCAAAAAAAAATAAAATAATAATGTTTTAACGCTTTATTACCGGTCTCCGCGGGAGGTGATAGCAAAAGCCGCACAGCACCATCATGTACCGTGCTCCGAACAAAATTCATCGGATTATCACCCGCTTATACAATATGCGACAGAGAAAATAAAATATAATATTTATGTAGGTACATACGCCGCCGCCGCCGCCGCTGCAGCGGTATCGAACTGCGTCTTTTTTAAAATCAAATGAAAATCCGTCCTCTCTTGGGGGAGGGGGCGGGTCTTTATTTAAAACTCTGTTTGATACGGCCGACTGAACAAATCGACAAATGGTAAGTGAGTGATTACTGATTACGAATACAACGAAAATCACGGTCGCGACTGATTGACGTTTTTCCATAATCCGTGCTTTGTAGGTCCCTATAATAATAATAATAATAATACGTCTATAGAGCAGTGGAATATAAAAAGTTACCATCAGAATTATTATTCATTTTTCTTGAAGAGTATTCGCCCGATGGAATCATACGCTTAAATAATTCCCGGTGTTATTCGTCGTGCCAGGAGTATAGAGTAAATGTATACCAACCCATTAAAATTGCACTATTTGTTTTCTTTTTTGGAATCGGAATTATTTCAATAACCTTGAGGTGACATATGGAAATGTATATTTTTGATTTGTCTGCACATAAAACTGTGAATAATTATAGAGCAACGAACAATTTTCTATAAAAGTTGTTTTCTAAACAATATTGCAAGTATTGAGGTATTCGATTGTATTAAATATATTTTTAACGCACCTATTATACAGCAGTATAAGTAATACATCACCTGCCAGTATGTACAAATGAGATAATCCAATACAATTAATGTGTATTAATGTGTATTAATTATTTTTTATACAGTTAAAACCGTGATTAAAAATAATCTAAAACTACTTCAAGTTTTTAGTAATTTCTAACCGTATCGTAAAGAAAAATGACTTATGTACACCATCCGTGTCAAATTTCCAAATAAAAGTAGGTTTATTTGAAAATTTCGATATTATTACAAATACTCCTCATTTCACTCAAAAACGTAAAACACACAATTATAATACTAAGTATTAGCAAACACACCACTGTAATAAAAAAAATAGATAAAAATATACATATTTAGACTTAAATGTCGGTGAAACTTGTGAGGCAAATCTAGAAAAGTTCGTTTTAATTACAGTTCAAAATATTTATTACTCTACTTACTGCATGTAAGTATGTATGGAGTCAATCTGACAAGGTTGGAAAAAATGTATCGAGTAGTAAATAATACTGTCGAAAAAAAAAATGTGTGAAATACTGATAAACTAATCGCGGTATCATATTATTGTGTTCTATTATTGTGATTTATATATATATTTTTTTAAATTGTTTTGCCTACCAACCAAGTATTACGAGTGACGCATATTCAGAGAATCCTATATTCCATCAAAACATAGGTCGCAAATAAAGTACAAATTAAAACTATTTTGTTGTTTCAGTGTTTCTCAACTTGTTTACAGTGCCAATCCCCAAAATTAATATTCAATATATTTTAGTAAAACATATTTTTATACACGTATGTCATATATATTACACAATTAAAAATAAATACTTTGGTAATACACTAATTCAAATAGGTAGGTACTTACGAAACATAAAGCAGAGATATTGCAATTTTTTAATTGTTAAGACCCATTTATTTGCTTTACCATAGTAATAATTATTAAATAAATAGTATGTACAACAAAATCTTCAAATATTAGTGATATTTTTTTTTAATTAAGATTCTCAATGGCTTTGTTATTGCAGTTGGTGATATGAAATGATTCTTACCATGCCTCGCTGAATAGAATTTATTAAACTAATTTTACCATCGTATAGTTGTTGCGATTTTAGACGTCATGAATCATGATTATTTATGATTGAGATTCCTAATATTGTTTCTGCTGATTTAAATCATAATAATATTATGTTTGTGATCCTAAATAATTAGTGGGCGACCCCCAGGTTGAGAGACACTGCTCGTTATACTCCGATAAACGACGTACATTTATTATCGATTTGTGTAATATATAATAATGTATACATATTTTATATTTGATGTTTTTATAATGTTTTATAAATGGACGTACAGCTGATATACAGTACCTACCGCAATCTAACATCCACAGTCACAATAATCGTAAGGATTGGGTTAGACCCTTGGCCCGTGTACATAATATAGGCGCGAAAAGGGTGTGTGCTTAGCCCACCTGTTGAAAACGCGCCTCTCTAACAAATATTAGTCGATAACCAGTTTTATTTCCATTAGACGTTATATTTATATTATATATATAGATGTTATTAACAATGAGTTTTTGTCATCTGTTTTCACACATTCGATAGGCACATAAAGGTGACAAAATGATGGTAACACACATTAGCCGTAATCAACTATACAATGGACTCACCAAGGGGTATATGTTACAAGCTCTGACTATGGTATAAAGTAGGTACTATTGCGTTTGACGTGTATGACTTTTGAAGTCAGCTTTATGTTGAGAAGTGTAGCAGTATTTAAATTTAAGTAAGTTATTTGTAAAATATAACGTCTGTTATTGTTGGAATAAAGTTATTATAATATAATAAATAAATAAAATATATTCTATAATTTATACCACAAGACGATACGATGTAGTTTCTATATCATATTGTTCTGTGATTATGGTTTAACGTTGCTCTAGAGAGGGTACCAGCGATAATTATACCGCTTCATCGGTTAGTCACCTGTCTGAGGGAAAAGCGGTCGTCGGGCCTGCCTTTTTCTCCGCGTCATCTGATTCTTGATCAAACAACAGTTTTTGCGCCGTCTATGTAAATTATTGTGCAATTCGACGACACCTCGGCGATACGAGTCTATAGTACAATTATACACGTATATTTACGAATCACATCACTTCCGGTCCGCGTCACTCAATTTCCGGACACTTTCAGTGCTCTCCGAGGGCAAGACGCATAGCCTATTAAGTCTCCCGTATTTATCAGTCATATCTACGAAAGTTATTAGACTTTTTTTTAAATTTTGCTTAATGTAATGGGCTTTTAGATTTTTTAAATTCAAAAAAGCATGGTAAATTTGTTACGTGATACGAGAAAAAAATTATTTTCAAAAATGATCCATCGACTGAATATACTTCAAAATTCCATAAATCAATATTTTAATTAATTCTTAATTTGATCATAAGAATATGTTGAGCGACGTGCTTAAAAAATCAATACGTATTATGTACTGCACCACGAAGGCCTGAGGGCAAAGCCGTATTTAGGGAGTTTAAAAGGGGCGCTCTCACTGGGCGTTGTCGCTTTTTATATGAGCATATTTGCGATTATAATTTTTGTAGTAAATATTGTAATCTCACTGGGAAACTTTTTTATTTATCTTATTATTATGCACCAATGAATCATAATAATAATAATATAACGACGTAAGGAAAAGCACAGTGCTTCGAGTAAGTGCTGTGATTATTATGTTCCTCGATAACAAATGTTGACATGCGTGTAGTATGAGAGGGGAGAGGAGGCAGCAAAAGAAATAGAACCCAAGCCAAAAAAACTCTGAAAACGTCTCTGAAAACTTATTTAAGTTAAATATATTAAACTACATAGTGAAATATATATTAATTTGTCATGTTGTCCAGGCCTGGGTGGAGGCAAGTACCTAGAACTATTTTTTGTAGATTTAAGTCATACTTTTCATACTCGTCATAGTGTCCGTAATTTAAAATGGTTTTAATGATTATATTTGTACAATTATAGTATCATACAAATATGAATTCAAATAGTTTATCAATTTTTCTATATCTATTAATTATGAAAATATAAGAGAATATGTTCACATCGTTCGAAAATTCAACAGTTTTCACAATGTTAACATATTATCTTAAAAGTAAATAGCAGGAGGGATTTTTTCTAATAGTCTTAGGAATGTTTCTGAGTACTGCAGTAGCAAATTATCCAGGAGAATGGTCATTCTCGATGTCTTAAAACGATTAAAAAAGTAAAAATTACATAAAATCCACTATATCAGAAGAAAGTTTGATCGGTGACTTTAACTTCCAAAAAGTAGAAAAAAAATTTTCTGAACTTTAAATAATTATAATAGTAAGCTACTTAATACTTGAGATTGTTTTCATTTATACATACGTACGCTTCCTAAACAATAATCATAAAAATCATATTATGATTTGAGAGTAGTTTTTCTGCTATGACTTCGTATGTATATATAAAGGAGTTTTTATCGGACTATTGTGTAATGATATTATGCCAACTCTTAATATTTTAATCATATAATGTCACAATAACTGTTAGAAACTAATTATCCTAATATTATGATCGATCTTCTACAAAACCTGTAAGATAAAGTCCTAGGCCTCGATATATAAATTCGAAGCGACTATCAGGCGCACGCGTTGTACCACCACCGTCGCCTGTTTGTTGACCTGTGCCGGACGTCCTTGTTTTCGCCCAAATTTTATCTTTTGGCTTTGGACCAAAATCCGTATTTGCCCAAAATCCCAAAAAAAAGGAAATTTGGCTTTTATTACATAGAATTATTATTCATTATTGATAATAAAAACATTATGGCCTCCAATCACTTTAACTGGTACACTTTTTTAAATTAAAATGTAATTGTAAAATTAATAGATGGGTACTATACTACTATTTTTTAATTTGATTTAAATGATTTTGGTTACTATGATCATTGGCAACCAAAATGTTTTTATCGTTATATAAGGGCGATAGCCAAATGATCCTTTTTGAGCTAGAGTAAAATCAAAATTTAATCAAAAGATTAGTTTTGGGAGTAAAAACAAGTTCGTTCCAGCACTTATACTGAAAACGTCTACTATAAGTAACAAACCAATTTTAATAATTTAAAGAAAAAACCACTTTTCAAAATTTTAAAGTATTACTTTATTGTGTTCTATAAATGATTTTATAATAATAAATTGCAATTTCATATGTTTTATTAGAGGTTTGAATAAGAAATAATGCTTATTCATTTTTGATGGTAAATATACTGTTTGATTAAATCATGTTATTGTATGGATAATTAAAATTGAAGACATAATAATTTTAATGAAACTTAACACATTTAATGATCCATCTATAATAAATATTAAATAAAAGTTTTTTTAAAGTATTTAATAAGTACAATTATATATATATATATATACATATATAAGCATTAAGTGTTGGTTTTATGTTATAAATTAATACTATATATTATAATAATCATACTTCACACAATGTACCGAGTTTATGTATATTAGTATAAAAGGTAAGATTTTAGGTATTAATTTGAATTTAATATAGGAAAATACAAAAAAAAAATGCACAATGTACCTACTAAGAAAACGTAGACATTTCATACAAAATTGATAACTCGTAATATCGTATAAATATACGCAGTATTTGGCTTTTTTTATTCGATTGAAATATTTTAACCTAATAGTGGCAATACACTATACAATACGGCGCATAATATTAAACATATATTGATCGAGATCAAAAGTAGTGAATAGAATTGAGCAAAACGAAATCTGCATCAAAGGGAAAGAGTATGTACTTTAATTTATTTTTATGCCGATGCATTCATTATTATTATGTGTATTATATTCATTTTCAGGCAGTATATAATGGAGTATGATATTTTAGTATCGCTCGAAAAGACATAGAAAATCAAAAGCATAGTAGGTTTTAACGAAGAATAAAATGTGCTCTTAAAAAATGTCAGTACGTGCGGTCGTAAATTAAAAAACGTTCCAGAGACGGGTAAGAAGCTATAAAACTGATGGTATATTGAAATCCAGCCAAATCGGTTTATTACGGCTGCAGAGTAGACAATAAGAAAAATCGACAATCAGTTAAATAATAAATAAAAAAACCATCCGACCAAAATAACTATCTTTTAATTTATGCAAATATCAATTTGAATAATCGACAAGCTGATAAGAACAAGGAAATCCAATATATTTTTTACAACCCGCGGTGATTTAATTATGATTATTCGAAAATCTATTCTCCTAAATGTATGTATACTGACAAAGCTTTGTGAGCTTTATTTCAAATTAAATAGTATTCAACGTTGTACAAATGAATGCAAAAAAGATAAATTTGAGCATACATCTTTCGAGGAATAATATATAGGTGTATAATATATGTCACACTTATAATACTTCTGTGTATTACACAAGCTCTGTAACGTATCACAATCCATTAAGTCTAATACATTAGAGTTAATTTTGATGCTAAGCAAGTTTATACGACTATCAGTAGTAAAATTAATTTGCAACAAGTAACAGTCGTCTAGCTAGACGACTGCGATAGCGAATCTATCATAAAAATTTTGGATCCCAGATAGTACAAGAAAAAATAAAAAGTTGATATTTTGCAGACGTTTAAATACGGTTTAGGTTCAATATTCTATCAGTTCTTAATATATTATTGAATGTTTCATACTTCAAACCAATAGATTTATAATTTTAAAACAAATCATTCTACTTGGGTCTCTTTTTTTAAATCGTTTAAGTACTCTATATATGACTAATAATTTACTTTCTACTTTTGTAGTCGATATTACTATTACCCTTGTTATCGGCTAATAGGTATATCAAATTTAACAATGTAATATTATTTTTCCTTTTTTCCCCAGAGTTTGTACATTACGTTGTATCATGCATAACATGATCAAAGAACAATAAAATTACTGTTTTTTATTTTGCTAAAATCATTGTACAGTGTATGAAAAATAATTAGCATAAAAATGTTAAATCACAAATTATGACACTTAGGACCAATAAATTTGGGACAAGAGTTAAAACTAGTGTTTCTATAAATTACTTTTTCTAAGCGGAAAGTGTCAGTGAATTAGCAAACAAAGTTTTAAATGAACTCCAGAATCCGCTTTTTAAATCTCTAAAACAATAACAGTTGGAAACTAAAAACTACTCATATTTTTTCAAATTTATTAGCCTCCGCTACAGGAAATGGGTGGTCATTTCAGCAGCACCAATTCTGGAGCCAAATCTTAATGGTTAACCGAAAACTTTTTTCTCGCATTACAAAAATATATAGTAGTTTGAAGAAACCTTTCATCGAGTCCCCACTTACTTTTAAAACGTGCAATTGGTGGAGTTTTAGAGACCTTTATGTGGAATATACAAGAACGTCAAAAGTACAACTCAGTTATTATGTTCATTCTTCGTGGACTATGTGTCATTTAGCACGTAATATCGCAATAAATAAAATCAATCAATATTTGCGGTAAACTTGGCTAACAAATAATCTATTTCGGAGATTAAAATTAAACGTAAATTGTAATTTAAGAAAATAACAGTGCCTAGCTGTGGCCTCTTCCAAAACAGTTTTAGTCAAAATTGTATGCTCAAAGTTCAAAGCTTAAATTGTGTTTTCACATATTCGATTAATCTAAAGTGCAAATAAGTATAGTATAATCGAAAATCGTAGATGTATGCTGAGTATTGCTAGCTATATAACTGTGGTATGTTCCAGAAATTATAGCAGTTCACTCACCCGAATTAATTAAATAGGTATCATGTGAATATCTCACAATTACACATAACTATAGGTAAATACTATTATAATATTGACACAGTAGAGAAAATATTTCAATATTTCTAATATTGTTTTGTTTTATTTATAGTTATCGATGTATACTATTATTTGACAAAGACCGTATGATTTTTTATTACATTTTAAGATGCGTTTTAGTACAAAAATCGGTTAATTAGTTACACGTTATATGTAACCTCTATATACTTGACGAATATACATTAAACTTGCTTTATTATACTTTAATGCTTGCGTTGCACACTCTTGGCTTTCTAATTTATCCTACACTTCATTAATTAGTTTGGGAATGAAACTGACACATATCAAAAGATTCAAAACCCCCGGCACACTATATTATATTATATTTACATTATTGATAGGTAGTTAAAAATTAATAACGTATTTAAGTATTGGATATTATTAATATGCAACGGCAACAACGGGCTAATGAATTTTTGTTGTTTTTTTTTTTTAAATAAAATCCCCTGAATTCCAGTTAGTATACTTCGAATCCTTTTTTTCGGTTTTAATTTGTACATAAATTATAATATCTACCAAATTTCATTAAATTATATTAAAACGGGGCAAAAGCAGAAACCTAAGGGCGCCCAAATAATTATGCCGAACAAGCGACCGAACTAGGCCCACGGGCATAGTCTCTCGGCAAAAACGCGGATAAACAAGTATTAAAACAATCAGTAGAGGACAACGAATCCGCAAAATGTTTGGAATCGTGAATATTTTAATAATTATTAATAATATACATGCACGGTTCCACAAATTTGATGTACATACATACACATGTGTACACACATGTGCACAACTCAATATTATTTTTTAACGCAACGTTGCCAAATGTGTTTACTCTAGTTATTATTAACCATAATAAGATAAATTATATTTATTTTATATTCCATCTAGAAAATTAGATGTATGCACTTTTGGCGATCGATAATGTTGTCGTCATACGAAAAAACACAATGTTTTGATAAGAAATTAAAAAATATGAAATTTCTTGAAAAATCAACCACAGTCCCAAAAAAAAAAAAATATTATTTCTAACCAAAAAAAAAAATAAACTATACGAAGCCCGAGATAAAATATCGAATAAGATTAAGTCGACCAATGAGTAATATGTGTAAACTAAAATCAAGTTCTCCCGAAAGTCTTATTTTCAATTTGTATTGAAAATATTTATTTTTATTTGTATTGTTCTATTGCACAAAACGATTCGAACGTTACAATAATAATACCATTTAGTTGTAACTGTTGAGCTGTAATAGTTGATATATCAAAAGATAAAAATAAAATAAAAAATAATGATAATAATAATAATATACTAAATTCCGTTTGAAATAGTCGGCCCCGATAAGGATCAGATTGATAACCCTCCTCGTATTAATTATAGGGCAACCGCGGGTCAGATAAATAAATCAAGTTATACATTTGTAATCTTGTATATGCTATAAAATATATGTTGTAAA
>PVMI01020375.1:0-15207 GCA_008528875.1 Aulacorthum solani
AAATTTTACCCTATAGGGTATAGTAATACCATTTTTTTTTTTGGAATATTTCAATTAATTGTATTATATGTTTAATAAATTATAAATGTTTAATGGAGTTCAATAGGTGTTAAGGTTAAAAAAAATGAAAATTAACACTAATCGAAAAATTTTTATTCTTTAAAAAATATAAACATCAATTTATTTCATCTGGAAAATTATGTAATAATTAAAATTTCAAGATTGTAAATTGAGCAATACTGAGAAAGCTGATATTTTGTTATCGAGATCGGAGTCATTTTCATGGAATTTTAGGGTAATGCCACCATGTTAAAAAATGTATATTTAATTATTATCCATTTTTAACTATACAAATAATAATTATTTAGTAGGTATTCATTTCGAACCAATTTCCAGCAAGATTCAAGAATTACTTATTAGCATCAGTTGTCATTTGAATTATACGAAGTCATTGTTTATATTATTTTTAAACATTTTTTAGGTGCAATATTTACGATAAATTTGTTGTATTCTGTAGCTGAAGACTTGATGTATTATATTTAAATATTTAGTTACATTATACATTCGTATTGCATTCTTCTTGAATATTTTATTGCAAATGAAATAATCGTTATGATTGACATTTTTAGATATTGAAAATTGTGTATTAAATATTTTATATTGTTTAATGCCATCTACATTCTACTTACTATTTTCTAATTAAATTTATGACTATTAATAGGTAAACCTCAATTTCAAATAATGAAAATAAAAAATTAATGATCTGAACTTGAACCTTAGTGATAAATATAAAGAGTGGAAAATGTTCTGGACTATTTAATTGATTAGATCCGTTTTCTGAAACCCGATATCATAGTGGTTAAATAAAGGTATTGTACCTATCATTATAATAGTATAATATTAAAATTATGTTGGTAAATTTCTTTTACATTATTAAACATTTTGAAATTTCATATAGGTACATATTTTTATCTTATATTAAAGTTAATGTCTGTTAGATGATTTATCAATAATGATTTCAAAGCTAGTATTTGTTTAGCAATGCTGACTATGGCAGTTACTCTGCTTTATAGAACGTTTCGAGAACAACTCGTTAATTCGCGTGTTAAATTTGAGTTCAATAAATAGTAGAATCTATGAAAAAAGATTCTGGAGGAATAAGTTGTATCAGCTTATATTTCTTTAAATATTTTATAAAATATAAATATTTTGAAAATTATGCCATGTCTAGAAATTGCCTATTTATATAAATATTTTTTGTGAAAATTTCACGTTCCTTCAGTTATTCTTTATTTAATAATAACATAAATATATAAGCGATGTTGTTGTTTGATAACAACTGAAATCGCCAAAACATTTCTGATTTTCCAAATTATATTAATAAAATACTAAGAATTTTTTACTTTTGACTTTTACCCGAACGAAAATAAAGTTGAAACTAGATCTACCAGAAACCCCTTTAAGTTGAAATTTGAAGAACTATTATTGCTTTAAAATATGATAACATGAATACACACACACCCACAGAAAAAAACCAGTTAAACCCTTACATTAAATAACTCACTCTAAATCTAAAAGTATATAGTAACAAAAATAACAAAATGTCAAAAATAAATTGTGTATTTTTTTAATTTAATTACCTAGGGAGAAAAAATTAATATTACAGCCTCACGAGTACCAAACATAATGTTTGTAGGTAACAACAATGATAACAATAATTGTTAAAAGTACAAAACGAATTTCAATGATCACAACCAAAGGGAGAACGAACGACAGTTTCCATTTATTTTTATTATTTTTTTTTTATATTACGATGAAAGTTTTTGATCGTGTTTTTTTAACACTCCACCATCCCTAACTGTTGTCGTCATTAACGCAGGTCACAGCGATAAAATGTATATATTATTGTTATATGAACGAATTTCAGATCTTAGATTTCAGTTTGTTCCATCAACAAACTATTAACATAATAGCGCAGTCAGGATTTTTTTCCTGTGAGGGTTGTGCTAATAATAATTTTTTTTAAAAATAACATAGGTACTACTATTTGTATTTAAGCAAACGACTTTTTGTATTGAATTTGTATGAAAGAAGACATTTTGGAAGGATAACTCAACTCTTTAACATTCTCTGTATATTATATGTATGTCACTATGTAATTACATTTTATTACTATAATTATTAGTTGTTTCTAATTAGTAGAATATTGTGATACAACATATTTAGCTACGATGTGTGAAAATTTAAGTGAGGCATATAAGCTATTTTGTATTTATACAATGATAGAGATAAAATTGTAATTTAACCAAATTAAATAAATGAAAAAAACCACACTCCTTTTTAAACCATTTATGAATTCAAAATATTATTCTGTTGTTTTTTTCAAATATTTTTAGATATTTTATATTTTATGTTCGTGTGTTCATTATACAATATTATACATGTAAAATTATGAATTACTTGGAGTTTTAATACTTAAATACATTGCTATGTACTGGCGTTCCGCGTTTAAGCTAAGAATATTAAGTAACAATGCTTACAGACGTAACCCCTTAACCAACAGGTGGTTAAAGGGGCAATGACTATTCTGCAATAGTCATGGGAAAGGATTCCTAAGAAAAACTCTCTTTACCAAAAAGATATAAATACATATATATGGCTGCATATATATATGGGGCTTATAGAAGCAGATAGTGTAAATAATGAGATATATTCAATTCAAATATGTTATTATCTTTTTTCACGAAATAAACGATTAGTAATTATATAGGACTACACACGCGCATGTAGATACGTATGCGGAAGCGTATTGGCGAGTGATTAGAGATGACCACAACATCCGTGGGAAAGACACACGTATCAACGGGACTAGGGGAAGTAGAGGGTGTATGCCTATATAGGAGAGACCCGATTGACCCATATTCAGATGTGATTTGACCAGACAAGCCAGAGCACCTTCAAGCCAGTCATTTTTCTAAATTAATTATTTGGACTTAGAATAATTTCGATTAGTAAATTATTTTACTTAGAAAATAATCAAATCAAATTGAATATTTTTCTTAACACTTGTTAATTTTCTGAAACAAATATTCTCTGTTCCGAGCTTATTCATTGAATAAATTAAATCAAGTTTAAAAAGTAACAATAAACAATAATAAACATTCTACACTGCAGTTTATTTCTAAAAATAAGTCACTCCATTTTTTCTTATAGACACCTGTAGTCGTCGGGCTATTACGACATATTGTCTATTATACATCAATCAAATAAATATGGTAAAAATTATATGGGGAAAATTATTTACCTATGCATAGTGGAAGTGTTAAATTTTAATTACATGATGCGTACAAAAAACTATTGTGAGCGATGGCACAACACCTCTATTACTAATAATATTTTCTTTATAATTTATGATTAAAAACTATTACCGTAGGCGTAACTAATTTTGTCGAAAACCACTCAAATATTATTTAAACATTATTCTACAGAAATAATAATTAATGTTACCAACTATTAAGTCAATACCGGCGTTTCATTGATTTGTATTTTTAAGTTCTTCGCATAAATAATTTTAAAATAATCGTATCATGTTTAGACGTATGTTTCATAATAATTTAAAGAATAGTGGACAATTTGAAATCCCTACAAATCGTAATTTTTGAATAACAACATAATAACTTGAATTTAAACCGCTGAAATGAGAATAATAATGTTAAATAATAAAACAAAAATTATTCTTTTGGACTTTGGATATTTTGATAATATTGATATATCAATTAATAAAGACATTTTTATTTTATTCACTATTTCAATGATATTGGCTGTTCAACTGAAAATTAGATAAATTATAAAAACAAAATAATTTGTTGAGTATAACATAAAAACTTATAATTTACTATAATTCTAAAAATTTAAATTATGTTTATGATTTTTCATAGTAAGTATTTATTTTTCATTTTAATACATTTCAACTCTAACAAATTAAGTGAACTTAAGTCCTTGTCAGTAATTCAATAGTAAATGGTTATTATAGGTTTATGGCATGTCTTGGAAAAATATGATTTTAAATTAATTAATTTAGCTTTTATTCTTATTTAAAATTAACTTATTGTTATTAGATTGTTGAATTTAATTGACATAGATTTGTTTTAAGGTATAAGTTGAGTCCACACCTAGTTAATGTAACCTGTAACAGAGAAAATTTGCACGATAAGCTAATTAAAACAGTTAAAGTTATTTATTATATTATTTGTGTTTCATGAATTGGATTAACTCCAAATTTAGACAAATACAGTTAGAAAGAATATAAAATACTAGGGGTAGGTATAAACTTTTTTCAAAATCATATTTTTTTAAATGTATATAAGAATACCTACCTAATACCTCCAAGGCTCCAAATGAATATTAAATGTTAATTTCAGCTATATTGAAATTAATACCGAAAGTTAGTGTTACATATTTCATTATTAGTTTTTCAAAAAAGTACCTACCCACCTAGTTTATACTATGTTAATATGAGGGTATTATTATTTGATGATACATAAATAGTGTTGGAAATCAACAATTTAATTAAATATTGCCATTCTTAGCAAATTTTATAACCATCAAGTAAATGTATAATTTTAAGATTACTTGTATTTTTATTATTATTTGAATATGTTATTTAAATCAATTTTAACATCTTATCATTCACATAATATATCCATAATAATTGATTAAGATACCTATTTAACTATTTATTAAAAAAAATTACACAATTAATTTCTGATTTATGTCGATATGATCATAAACTATTGCTTCTTTCTTACAATTACAAACTTTATTTGAATTATCAATTATTCATTATGTATTTATATATTGTAAATACGAATTTTAAATTGTAGTTATACTTATACATTTATAAAACCAATGAAACGTTTATTAAAGTAAATGTACAGTTATTTGTAAAAAAAAATTAGTTCACTAGTTATTTAAGAACTCATTCTTCGTAAGACAAACTTCGTTGTTTTAAACATTATAGGTATTCAATTTTTTTAAGCTCATGGTTTAAGACTCCTGGTTTGAAGACGCTCTGTAATTCATCATAATATATGTATTAGTCAGAAGTCACAATCAGAAAATAAATGTTTGAATGCATTTGAAATCGTGGAATCATGTAAAGTTTACATGGTTGTATGTTTTTTTTATTGTAAACGATTTCACGTACCTATAAGTATAAGCAATACAAAATAATACAATGAACATCATTTGGATTGGCACGTTGTTTTATTTAACATGATTGTACATGCACATAATATATACCACCGATAGTATCTTTATATGGATTATATAATAATATTTACCTATACAATAGTTATAAAGCTATATATACTTATATATAATATGTGTTGTGGTTTTTAATGGTGAGCCCTTCATTTGTTCGATGTACAATGTATATTAAATATAAATATACATTTAGCTGTACGTTTAGCTGTAATATTGTCTATACTTTCTTTAAAAGTACTTTTTTATTTTATGTTAGATTTATAAAGTTATACTTATATGAATTCAATACTTTTTTTTCATTTATTTACTCACAGTCTATCATCTGAACAAAAAAAAAAAAAAAAATACAGGATATACAGACTAATTAGTATAATAAGACATGAGAGCTATAGGTATTTAAAGTACGTTTCTCCAGGCCTCTCGTTTTGAATTCCATAAATTTTTCGGGCTAAATATTTAACATGTAATTAGGGTGATTATTTTCGGAAAATGCATGGCACCAGATCAAGTTTAAAAATGAAAATATGACGGGGGAGACTTAAGAATTTCTACATCTTATCTAAATTTTAAATTTTTAGTGGATTTTTTCACTTTAATAATTAGAGCTCAATTAACTTGAATTAGGGTGACCTATTTCAAAACCAAGCATTCAAAATCTTAAGTACCAGGGGTCTCTTAATTTTATTGCCATTTCTCCAGCCTCTTCTCCCAAAAAAAAGACAGAAAAAATCCCAAATATCGGCATGTATATTATTGTATACTAAATAAATGATAATCAAACTAATAAAATGTATGAATGCTTAGTGTTTAAATAATATAGGTATAGCTGTACTCCAGGCGCCATGCTGCTGAATCAACTTGATTCTTGCTTTGGGACGATATTTTGTAATCAGTGTAATATACTTATAAAAATACTAACTCCTTATGTATCATCGATTTATATACGCTAAAAAAAGTAAGTTAATAAATCTAATAATGAATACTTCTAGTAATTTTCTAACAACTTAAAGCTGCATCCATTTATTAAAATATATCTAACGAATAGACAAAAACATGTTAGTTTCAATATAGTTTTAAATCATACTATTAAAATTTTAACAAACCAATACCTAATGTGCAAAAAAATATGAAAACTATTCCAATAATAGCAATATTTTCCCATCACCACCAATCATATAATATTAATTAATTAACGGATGGCCAATGTCTAATGAAAGAGATTACCTTAAATGTTGGTTCAAATAACTACCTTTGTAAATCATCCATATAAAATCTAAAAACGAATGAATATGATGTTTACCATATAATTATCTTTTTTTTGAAAATTGAAAAATACAATAATACACATACTGTCACATGTAGTAACTGCAGTCATAGAAATTAAATTGACTAAAATATAGTACAGAACCTCCATCATAACCCTCATTAAGGGAATAAATTCATCACAAGACGAAGTAGGATTTAAATTCAAACACGTCTTTCCAAGTAAGGTCCTACTCCAACAAACAAAAATCAAACTCTCCATAATTTTTGTTGGCCTAGTTCAACCATATCAATATATAATAGTAGATATATTCACAGCTCTCAAGTCATGTAATATCATAAATGGATATCTTTATAACAATGTAAGTATGAACAAGCGCTTAAATACTCATTGTAAAAACCAATTCATAAATATACATTTATATAATACATAACATATTCCTTCACAGAAAAAAATAAAACGGTTAGATCTACCGATGTGTAAGTATAAATTACACAAGTACATCATTAACAAAAATATATAGTTTCTAATTTATAATACATTAGGTATACCTAACATATACGTTTGTAAGTAATATAAGTATACAATATATAATATATCATAATAGCTATATTACCGCACAGAGATCAATGTTGCTTGAGGAACAAAATAAATAGAATAGGAGTATAGGACGTTAAAGGTGATGGACATTTGCCAGACGTTGAAAAACATTTAAATTTTACGGTAATGACGTTTGATCGAAATATGTTCTGACTTCTGGCACAGAGAGACTAATGTTTACTGCAATAATACGGTTTTTGAAAAAATATTATAATGCCAGGAAAAATACAATACATGATTTGAAGATAGAATCATTTTAATTTATATTTCAGCTGTGGGACAATTTCAATAAAACAAAAAAACTGAGGTTGTTAAAGATACAGCCATTTTTTAGTTATTCTTTTAAGCACGAATATTCTACACAATGAGTAATATCCGCTATCATTCACTATTCATACATAATAATATCTTGTACTGTGTATATTAAATGAATAAATATAAAATGAGAACTAATTGACCATAGGTCATATATATGTATATATATATATATAATAGATGGATACATTAAAATCTAGAAGGGGTAGTCCAAGAACTACGGGTTTCAAACAGACCATTGAAGATAATATATGAAAACGAACTAACATAAAGAACTTAAAGTAACAATATTTGAATGTTGATAGAGATGAGTGGAAAAACTATTAAAGTAATTAAACCTTTAACTGTATCAAAAATGAATGGGAAAAATAGTCAATACAAATATTACTTCAACTATGTACTACTTACTAATACTTTAAATACATTTTATAGACTAACCTATAATACTGCATTAGTTAACACATTTTTATTTTTATTATAAATTTTATTCCAATAAGTGTACTTATATAATATTTTTTGAGGACATTGAATGAGCCTCATATTATATCTACTAGCGTTATACTCTAATAAATAACTATATTTTAAATTAATTAAAAATGTCTACTTTATCAAGAGTCGAAACTTCGAAAGACATATAATATTAAGCTTATGATATGAATGTTTTGTTTGTTTAGAATCTACTTGCATTGATATTAAAAATACAATTTTTATTTTCATATTTCTTAAAAAGTTAAAACCTAAGATTTTCATTTTAATTGTATAATTTATGTAAATATTTTAAAAGGTGAATTAGTAATTTCCATTAAGTATTTATAATAGGCGTGTGAGAATAAAGCAAAAATAAAATGTAGATCTTTGTACATAAATTTGAAAATATTTTTCTCGTTAAGACAACCTGTATACGATGCACGAATTATAAGTAATATTATGTATGAAATAAGATAAAATAAATATAGAGATATTGGGAAAAAATACAATCGAGAATATTTTAGTGAAAAGAACTACCAAGAACTTACTGTACCTATTACGGTAGAATTTTATTTTCCGATTTCTCCTTGTCGTAATTTATTTATTATACTAAGAAGTTATAACAAAATTAAAACTTATTACTTAAAACTATTCCAAAGCAAACCCCCTTATCATAACATTACTTCTGTTTTCGAACGTAAATATAATATTGGTTCTCACAAATCGTGGACAATTATATTTCTCGTATACAATATCGAAGGCCAATAATTAGTAATTATTATCATAACACACATAATTTTATAAGAGACACTTAAAATAATATTGATATTTACCAACGACCAACACAATAGAAACCTAATTAGAAAGTATTATTTTATTCTGTAATATTCAATGAATCAATAATCTTTAGAATTGACTTAGAAATTATTATTAACATCATCAAAATTATCTTTATTTATGACCTAGTCTATTAGTACACCATTTGATCACACCATACTATGTATTCATTATGTCAGCATCATTAAGTACAATAAATTAGATAGTTACTTACTACGTTTAGCAAAAAAAAAAAATATTATTATTATCAAACTACGTATTTTGTTTGTTACTTAAGCGAAACGTTGTATGTTGTTATGAACGGTTTTATTACGAAAAGAGGAAAAGAGGAAAATTCAATATCAATCGATATCGTTTGATTGAAATTGTAATAAGAACAATAATAAAACAAATCTCAACATTTCGACATGGATTACAATATGTGTAACCAAATATAATTAAAAACAAAAATGTATAATAATGGATAATTGTTCAAATCGAAAATTTGAACTGTGGGTTACGGTACTTGATTAAAAGACAAGACAATTATATAACATTTAGTATTTTGTTTAAACCTCATTTTCAATCATTGTGAGGGTAATTGCTGTTGGTCTTTTATCCATCGAATTGTTATTAATGCGATGGTTATTATTTGTGCTGAAATTATTGTGTTCGAAAGTCTTTACTATCAGTTGGCATCTGTTGTATCCATGATAACCAATAACAAATTGTGTATACAATTATGATTATTATATCATTAGATTCTTAATGCTTGATCATTAAAACTTTGAACTGCAGGCTAAAGCTATTGACTATATAGCACACTAGCGCTTTTTTGGAACACAGAAACTTACTTTCTCTGTTTACTCAAAAGGAATAACCGATGACTTGACATGTTAAAAAGTGATATATATACCTACTTAATATTATAAGATAAAAATAATAATAATAGTTACTACTTCTTATAAGTTGTATTATACAATGTATCCATGTGTACTGGCTGACGTCAAATGATGGTAAATCTTATGTTATGGAAAAAAAAAATATTAAACGTTAGGTCTAACTTCTAGATTCTGAGCGAATCGATTATGTATTGATTTTACAATGATGTGTTTGTGTGTTTTTTTTTGTGTCTCTGTACACGAGAAGTAGTCGAAATAATGCTTCGATTTTAAACTTCAGTAGCTTTTCTGGTGAGAAAGTGAATCTAGTTGGTGCGTTGGGGAGGTCAAATTTTTAAATTCTTAGTACTTTTCAAAAGCACCAGCCAAAATAAAAAAATTAAAAAATAAGAAAAAACGGAAATTTCTACATAAAATTAATTTTTGGGGAAATCGATTTTAGATATTGTTGTAACTCTACAACAAATTACCGTAAACACATGCAATTTTCACTGAATGTTAATACTAGAATTTTATATACTTGATAAAAATACTTCAAAATGGTTAAAGTTATTTATAGACATTTTAAATTTTCAATCTTTTAGTTTTTTTTTATTAATGCTAACAAAATTTTATTCGTTGAGTAAAAAAGCTTCAAAATTTAATACAAGGATCCTAATAATATATTGTTACAACGACAATTAAAAATATTAAAAATACACAAACACAATTTTTTTTAATAAGCATTTACAGTTTGAATTTTGACAAAATATGTACTTAAAAATCACGAAAATTTGCAATTTATTTTGATTTAAAAATTCATAAAATATTTTAAAAAATTAATACAAGATTTTTCATGAGTTTGCCTATTATTACCAAATAAAAAATATATACTGGAAAGTCAAATTAAATTTTTATGAGCATTTGAATTACAACATTTTATATTCACTCAATTTCTCTTGTACCAATATTCTTATTTTATTGTTATTCAAAAACGAATGACTGTAGAAGCTTTGATTTTACACTATGTGTTTATTTTATCATTTCCTTTACTTGATAAAATGTTCAATATATTTCAACATTTTTTAGTTATTTATAGATATTTGAAATTTTTTGTGTTTTTAGTTTTGTATTCAATGAATGTTAGTAAAATTGTATTCGTTGAGTCAAAAAGCTTTACAATTTAATACAAAGCTAATAATATATTGTTATAATAGTAGTTGAAAAATATTAAAAATACATAGGCACACATTTTTTTTATAATCGTTTAAAGTTCAATTTTTGACTACATTTATCAAAATGTTCGAACACTTCCGAACGTCCAACAAGCCCATAATTACTGATAGTGCGTGTACTTACCTATTATAATATTATAAGTAATCACTATTAATTACTATCACTAAAATTAATACATTTGATTTAATGGACATTATGGTCTATCGTCTACAACAATGGCAATACCGCGATAACCGCAATAACCGTAATAGCAATATAAGTATAATATAAAATATCCTAGACTGACATATAGCCTCCGCTCAGAATCGTTTTTCGTAAACAATGATATTATATCATTGAATTCAAATTTAATATCATCCATCAAACAGTGATCCAATTTTGATCTACCTTCTATACAGCAGATCTACGTCCACTTACTCACCCTTTTTACTCGTATATTTTATAACTTTTAAAAATCCAAGTTTGAGCATTACTAGTTTTATTGAGATAGTTATCAACACACAAAAATAAAACATTAAAAAAAAATACCATAAAAAGTTTAAAAGTTTTGAAGACACATCAGCTAATATGTAATAGGTTCTGTTTTGTTTTAATAAGTTAAAACAACCATAACTAAAAAGAGTCCACCCTCCCCCTACAGCTTCAAAGGGATTTTTTTCTTAGTATAGATTAGATACATTGCACCTACATATTATTTTTTTGGTTAGTTTTTACTGACTCGATACGGAATAATACAATTGTACGTTTGGGTTATGTAGTGGTAGTGAGTTATATTGATTATTAAATATGAGTGTCTGTGTTGATTCTCTTATTGTTAAATAACAATTAAATACTAACTTAAATATGTTTTAATTAAACCATCAATACTAAACAAATCAAAACAATTCAAGCATCTAATTTTTATGTCTAGAGTTCCTTGTTTCTTTTGATAGTTAAATATTTTGCTTTTCACCGTAATCTTTAGATAAGTTACTCATTAGTTAGGTAAGTATTATTTTTTATAGCTTCTGATCTACAAATACACAAGGCGATTCACTTTATAATAAAGCATGCTCATAAATTCCTTTCTAAATACATGTTGATCTAGTATAGTATCTCAATATTGTCATGTCCGTAAAATAAGCAAAACAATATATTATCAGTTTTATATTGAAACTAAAATTATAAATAACAGTTTTTGTAGAACGTGTGTCAATATTCTGTTAACAACATGGTTTTGTGATAGTTGTCAGCATTAAGCATGAAACATATTATCACGTGATGCTTTTATAAAGTATAAAACAGCCGATCATCGAGTTGTATCCCCAAAAATACTAAATCACCTCAAAAAAGACATAATACAGGGTGTAAATAAAATAAACAAAATTAGTGTTTGAGTTTCAAAGAACATACTATTGTCAAAACTATAAAAATCAAAAACAATTATTTGTACAAATATTATGTTCCTCAAAATTTCCAAATTTGTTCAATATAAGCAGTAAACTTCACTAGTATCTCTTACAGTATACAAATAATATTCCATTTCATCTCAAATCATATCTAACACATCAGGAGTGAAAATTAGACATGTAGCATCGACTGTCGTTTTTGATCATTCCGAATTGTGAGGAATTTGTGGTTTTTGATACACACTCTTTCACATAACCACAAAAATTAAGTCACATGGATCAATTCATGTCGTACCACAATTATACAATACGATATATTTCAGGGGTCTGTGGGTGCTTGCGGAACGAGGGTGTTGCATCCAATCTCCTTCGACTTTATGATCTCGCCTCGGTGAAGTTATCCATAGTATGCAGGGCGTCATCATGAATGAGTCATTTGAATTTTCTATGATATGTTCTCCTCAGAGAACAAACTTTAGTATCATATTTTGATGCACTATTTACCATAAAATTACTAAAACAGTACATCAAGTACCTACTAAACACACATACATTATATTTCTATATTTTATCACTATTGGGTTTTTTTTCGTATCAAGTTTTGTTTAAATCAATCAAAATATTGCTTGTGAATTATTAAAACGATTATATTCATACTTGTTGATGAAGAAGATAAAAAATTTGAAACCTTAAATTATTATTTTTACATATTTTTTTTTATTAAACAAACAATCCGTGGCTTCAAAAAACTAACTATGCACAATTCAATTTTTGAAATGCTTAATTTTAAGCTATTGATACCACTGAACCTATTAAACCCGCTCTATGGTTAGACAGAGATGCTGGATACATCAATCATGGTGCCTGAATCAGTGTCCTTATACAATAGTTGATTTAAAACTTAATGCATCCATAACAGAGATCTACTCAATGACAAAGTACACTAGAAAGTCGAAATCTACTAAAGTGCAGTAACTTGCCAAGTATTTCTACAAATAAATTGTTTTAAATATTTAGTATTGCAACTTAAAAACGTATTTCAAATATGGTTTCTGGTTATGTATAAATGTGTTCTTAAACATTAATGTACAATATATTAATATTTTAAATTGTAGTATTTGTTGTCCCAAAAATGTAGGAAAAATAGTTAAGGGAGCACACAACACAAATAAAAAAATTCTTTAAATTTTTTTTAAATGTTAAATTATTGTACCTATGGTTATATGAAATAATTTTGTGAAAATACGATGTAAAAAAAAATATTACCATAAGAGATATTAAGAAATGTAGGATAACCGCGTGACGTCACTGGGCCGGAGTCATCGTAATTGCCTATCTTCTACGTGTAAAAGTTCCTCTTTTCACACAACGATTTATCAACCTAAACATTTTTTTTTTTGAAATTTAATTAATGTATAAATGTGTGGTTCTATGTGCTTAAGACGATGCAAGAAACAGAATTTCAATATGACTTTTAGTTTTTTAAGTATCAAAAATTTTAAAGAGACATTTTGGTTAAACGGCACGTCATGGCGAGCAGATAAGATAAGATAGCGGCGGTCGGCGGATCCGTTATTCGAACGCCGCGTGCCGTTTAACCAAAATGTCTGTTTTAAGATTTTTAATATTTAAAAAACTAAACATCGTATTGGAATTTTGATACTTGTATCGTCTTTAACACATAAAACTACATAATAACATGTAAATTAAATTGCAAAAAGAAAATGTTTAGGTTGATAAATCGTTGTGTGAAGCGAGGAACTTTTACATGTATGAGATAGGCAATAACGATGACTATGCTCACGTCTTTTTTCAATTCCTCATAACATATTGAATAATGTGAGTAGGGACGTAAAACCTATACCATTGTCCTTAGAATTGAACATTCTTTCAAATAAAAAAAAAAAAAAAAATATTTTTTGTGTTGTGTGTTCCTTTAAGTTGCCACAGTCGTCGAGGAATCGGATCACAATTCACCTTTTATCAAAAATACGTATATTTACTGGGCTACTAAAATTGTAAATCAATAAGAGGTGTACTTGGTGAGTGAGCCAATACTTACCTATTATAATGAACTTCCTGCTACTTGTCTGGGAACGTTTTATGAGCGTTTTAAGATGCATATTTTCACTAAACCTACAGCACTAATGTTATGTTTCTAATTGTATATAGTTATTTATAAATAGATATAGTAATAT
The DNA here is from genome assembly GCA_008528875.1 of Aulacorthum solani. Classification (NCBI taxonomy): domain Eukaryota; kingdom Metazoa; phylum Arthropoda; class Insecta; order Hemiptera; family Aphididae; genus Aulacorthum; species Aulacorthum solani. The sequence continues at coordinate 14,432 of PVMI01020375.1, forward strand.
ATTTATAATTGACTATGTATAATTATATTATATAGGTTTGCATTTTTTTTAAATTTAATAATTTAATGGCCTATCGTTGAATGAATTTTAAGTGACTTATATTAAATTTACTTTACTCAAGTTATAAAGTTATAAAATATTTTGATTAAGTTATAAGTTATAAATATTATATGGCATAATTGTCGGTAACCTTTAAACAGTTCATATTTTGTTGTGGCCCAATAGTCGGGCAATAAAATATAAAAATATTTTGTATACGAAGAAGGTAGATAAAATGTGTCCCAATTACCGACCGCCACGCCGTTGGTTCCTATATTTTACACAAAGTCTAAAACTACATTTCATGAGCCATTCCACACGCAATGCAATAGTTTTAATGAACCCAAAAGGCAATAGGTATATGCTTCGGGTCTGTAATCGACTTGATATTTCGACAGTTAATCTAAACTTTGGCATTTATGTTTAAATTTGGACTAAAATACATTTTTCTCACTATAATAAATAATCAGTTTTATGTTTAAAATAATTAAGAATTTTGTCATTTATTAATATTGTATATTATTTATTTTTAAGCTCAATACAAGCAATTTTTACACTCTATTTCTTTTAAATGTAAGTCAATAAAAAAAATATTATTTTTATTATTTAATATTATAACATACACGCAATACTCAATTATAGTTTATGGAATATGATTGTATATATTATAGAACATGTTTATAGCTGGTTCCAAAAGTCCTCTATCACTCTTTTACAAAACCAATAACCCTAACAAA
>PVMI01020384.1:0-21683 GCA_008528875.1 Aulacorthum solani
ATTTTTTGCAAAAAATTCAACCTAATTTTCCTTAATTATCCGTATCACCTTATATCCGTATAACCGTATACCCTTATCACCAAATACTAATAGAAAAATAAATTACTTTAAAAGTAACATAAATATAATGTAAAATATCTTAGACTGTCAGTCAGCCTTTACCCAGTCGTTTTCCGTATATACCATGATAAGTATAATTTCATTGAATTCAAATGATAATATTATATCAATTAATACATAAATTACAGCACTTGACCCTAATAATGATGAGACTTCTCCTGATTTCACAGATTACTCAACAACTACCTATTTTACCCCAAAGCTATAACAGACTCACTCACTTCTAAAATAGATTGATAAATTACAATCTATCATTGTGCATAAACAATTATTCAAAAACTATAATTCTAAAACAAAATAAAACTAAAAAATGTTTAATATTTTTTAAATGTATATTTTATACTTTATTTTATAAGGCATATAAATTACTAATGTTATTTAATTATATTATAAGTTATAGATTATAAATACATTATTGATTATTATTAATTTAACTTGAGAATCTTTGTGTTGTGACACTTTATTAAAACTACTTTGTAATATTATTTGATTTATAAATTATGTAATTTTTATCATCAATAGAATATTTAACTTTATTATAATCATAATAAACATTTTTTTAATAAGCATAGACAATTATTTGCTGGTATACGAATTTAATTTGACGTATTTTTTAACATTTATAATTCGAATGACGTCAGTACGTCACAATTATTTGTTCAACTAGTTTTTAATATTATCTATTACAATATGGTTATATTGATTATTATTTGCAATCATGTTTATAAATGTACTTATATACTAATAATTATTAGTATTTTGCTTTAATAATATGTAATACAAAAACTATTGTGTATGCATATAAATGTTTAATATAGTACCTATGTATTCTATAAGAAACGTTTTCCATTAATTATAATAGGTAAATCGTACATAGATATGGAATGGTAAATGGAATTAAATCAATAAGAGTAAAAATTGTATATTGGTAATTTGTATAGTAATTTCACTGTAAAAATTAAGATGGTAACTGATTTTTTTCTCCAAACATGTTTGGAGTAGCTATTCAATGATAGTTGAACCGAAAGGTTTGAAAATGCATCAAAAATATATCAAACTTCAATTATATAATAATGATTATCATTTGTTATAGAGCAGACCATAATATTTCAATTGATTACGATACGACTTTTTGCATTATATAAAATTACAAAAACCGTTTTAATTGTACATATTAGACGATAGTGATTTCTTGTCATAGGTAATACATGATTCATTAAACGTAATATACTCATTAAATTATTTAGATAACAATGATGTCACTACATTCAAATATTAAATAAATCACTCCATAGACCGTATATATAGTGCATGTACATTATATAGGTTTGAACTGTGTGTACAAATTAATTTCACACTGTATTGTTAAGTATAAATGTTATTATTAATTTTTTTTTTATTATTAATAGTAAAGAGTTCAACGGCTAAGCCATTAACCTACGCTCGGTTGTGTTAAAATTAAAATTAATGAACAATTTAGTAACAATTGGTGATTACATAATATGGTCATGAGATAGGTAGTTTTTTTAAGTATTATAAATTTACATTTTATGTTAGTTTTAGGGTTTTATCTTAATATTACATTTTTGTGTTGATGCCGATGGATTTGAAAAAGCTATGGGTCAATTATGTGTATCGTGTTCACCTAGTGCTTCCTCCATCGATGAAGGTTGGTTGAGGATGTTTCTTGCATTGATGAATTTGAGAGCGGTTCATTGCATTGGCTACAGAGAAGTTGATCTTCATATTTTATTATGTGTCTATGGGTAATGTTAGAGTTGGCTTATTAAAACGAAAACGTTTAAACTGCAATGTGTGAACATGACAAAACGGCGCAATCCTGGAATTTTCATTTCGAGCAAACCACGAATACAACAAAATTACACCTCTTTGTCCTGTCCTGTCAGTAGATATTTATTTACTTTCCACGTTTGGAGTATAGACTGTAATATTAAAAGAAATATGTATACATTTTCAAAACGTTAGGTACTGAAAGTTCATACACAGAGTGAACCACCTCGATTTCGTATTAATGGTAGGCAGGTATTAGTTAAAAGAGAAAACATGAAAACCAAGCTATGGTGCCTAATTCTGTGTAATACATATTTTCTTTTGATTTCCGATATAAAATATTAAAACCTTATTATTTCAGTTATTATAATTTATTAATTAGTACTATTTTCAATGTCACACTTTTTTTATACATTTGTTAATATGATGAAATGTAGGTTGTCGAGTATTGTGCATATTTTGTAGAAGAAAATACTTCTTATTATTGATATGACTTTTTATTGCAAGTAAACATTTTATTTATACAAGAAACAAAGTTATCTACTTAGTGTCTACACTTATTATTTTGGAAAGTTGTAACTCTTTTCAAAAATATTATTATTAAATTATTTTATGTCGTTGCATAATATCATTTTTGAAGAATGCATTGTTACACATTTTTATTGCCATAATTGTTTCTGTTTTCATTTTTTGAATGACGTAATTAATTTCATATTCCAAAACAGAATTCTTTTTGGAGTACCTATTTCGATACAATCCATACAATTTCGAACGAGTACTTAATTAGTTGTACATTTAAAAGTACTTAAAATTGGTCCACTACTTCACTCACCTAAACATTAAATACCTACTTATACGTCTAACTTATATAAGTTAAAACTAATTAACTCCTTAACTAGTTTGAAATTCGATTTATATGTATGAAAGTAGGTACTCTGAATAAAATCAACTTCGGAATATGAAATTAAAAATGAATGTTATATTTAAAAAAAAATAGTTGTGAATATTTTCTAAAAAGTTTTAATTCTTTGAAATGATTTACTAAAGTTTACTCATAACAATCAGTAGATCAAAGTATACAAATTGAAACACCGATTAATAATATCTGTAATGGCTTAATACAGTTATGAACATATGATTTCTAATGAACTCATAATTTAAAATTTAAACGTTTTTTTTTATATTAAATGTTTTCTTTGTAAATTAGCTTTTCATTAATTTACTACTCTAATCAAAACTTACCTTGTATGTAGAAAAGGAACCATCAAAAATTAAACTACCTACTAGGCAATTCTCGGCCCTAATCAACATTAAGTATTCTGAAAACTTTTCAAATTTTTAATCAAAACTAATAGTTAAAATGTATCATTACTTCAATTTATACTTATAAAACTAAATCATTCTTATTCTTATATATATTACCCTACAAATTTAGGTTAAGCTTAATGTAATTAAATATTATGTTTATAAACTAACGGTCAAAGTCAACTAAATGTTTATGCTTATTAAAAAAAAAAAAAACTCTAATAAGAGTCAATATATTTTTATCAATTAAATGCTATTACTAATAAAATTACAAATACTTATTATTTTGATATAATTTCCAATTATATTGTGACTGTTATAGTTTATCAAGAAAAAGTTCAATCATCTTACATTAATTTTCACTTAATCACGTGAATCGAATTATAGTTACTATAATCATACACAAATTACAATGAATGATTATAATTGTAAATGGAATAAGCATACTGTATACAATATAGAATATTATACATGTATGATATTTATTATATTATAATATAATGTAATAAATATGTATATAATACTACAACTATATGTAAAGTATTAAGTATGTAGTGTTAGTATGTACGTTCTATAGAATTTTTAGGGAAAATATAAATCACAAAACTCAAAACATTCGATTAAACATATTAACATATCGTGTAGATACCAAGCCTTAAGAATTGAAATAAATAATATTAAGACCTACCTACCTAAAAACCCTTTTAAATATCTACTAAAATTATTATTCATCTTTTAAAATAATTTATGTGTATTTTATTTTATGTAATAATAAAACAATTAAATAATAATTTTAAAAGTTGAACCTCTCGGATCAATCATTAAATGTGCTTATAATTAAACATTTTTGAGATATATTTTATACATTGCATTGTAATCAAGAACTATAATGAATTAAATTTGAAATTTAAGCTATGTTATAACTGAACCATTTTATTATGCCAGAACTCGTTCATTAAAAACTAATGTCGACTGACAAGTCGGAACAAAGTAATTTCAATATTAACAATAGACAGTTTAATTAAATATTTAGATTAGGTTTAAATTATATCCTCAAACACACGTGTCAGTAAAAAAAATTCGATATTGGCTAATTTAAAACCCAATCACTCATAAAATTACATTATTTTGATCTTTAAAATATGTTACTTGATTTGAATTTAAATCCATACAATTAAAAATATTTTTTAAAACGAATTTTTAGTAAGTGATATTAAAACTATTTATGCTAAATTAAAGAATGTCAAACAATATTTTAATTGAACTTAATTCCATATAATATTATGGAACGAAACATTCTAAATAAGATATATACGTATGAGTTGAGAATCATTCAAGTTAACAATTTTATCAATTCCATAAAATGTAATCTAAAATTGACACCTAAATTTTTAATTTTTGACATATATACCTTTTGCTCTAAATATTGACTGTCTGTCATACAATTACACTCGCGTAATCGAAAAATTAAATTTAGATACATTGAGTAGTAGAAAAGTCAATGCCAACTTAGTTTTCCTATCCAAACTCATAAGCGGGAAGATTGATGCTCCTGATTTATTAGGATAATCTAAATTTCGAGGTTCCAAATGCTAGTTTGCTTAGGTTTTTCCATTCTATGTCCCAATGTTTGAAACTAACTATTTTTACAACAAAAAAATCAGTATTTTTTAATCAATAGATTCCATCATTTTCCTATATTGTTTTGTATATATATGTTGTTAATATATAATGTCCATAAGGGCCCTTCCCGTTAGTTCATATACATAAACAATAAATAAACCATAGAAAAGATCAAATTACTTGTATTGAATTTTAAAATGGACATCATGTTGCTGTTTTGAAATTTTACATTTAGTCAAAAATATTGTATGAAAGAAAATTTCTAAATTTAATTGTAGGTATGAAAATCAATCATATACTATGAGTTTTATAACCATAACATGTGCTCACAAATTTTTCATAGACACACAAGAATTATTAATGAATTAATAATTTATTTCATTTTACACAATAAGCTAATAATCTACTAATATTTTATATTGAAACTTCTTTATTTTGTACAGTTCTAATATTTTTTTAATATTGATCAATTATTGTACGTACATTTAAATATACATGGCAATATATTATTATAACAATAAGTATATGTACCTATCTATGAGTATAAACGGTTATTGAAATCTTGTTCATTCCAAATAGCAACAATAATTATCTATCCGAATCACAAGTTATCTAGTTGAAATGTTTGTAAAATCAAAATATACTTAAAGATAAATTATTTTCTTATATACTCCTTACTGAGTGTATTATATTATTCATAATTGACTATTGAGAAGGTAAATATTTGATAAAGGTGTGCATTTTAAATGTTTAATAAGTAAACAATGAGTTGTTAATAATAACAGAAATGTAAAAAAAAGTTTATATAATATTATGTTTCCATTGTACGAAAAAATATTCGTATATCTCAAATTCGACCATAAAACACTTAAAAGCGTAAAGTTACCAGTTAAAGATTACCAAACGCCAATTCTAATAGTAACTATTCAAAACAAATTATTATAAAAGGTTGATTTTTATTTGTTTAGATCAAAAATAAATAACAATAATTATAAACTAGTAACTAGGTACCTATATTTAACAATATGTATACAGTTTAATCTGTTCATACAATATTGCTGTACAAAACTAATCGGTTGAATTTCCTTGCATATATTAAATTATAATTACAACCTAAAGATAAATGTATATAATTAAAGTGAATTTAGAAAAAACAATCGAATAGATTGTTTAATTATACCTTTTTTAAATAAAAGAATCTAAAAGTATATAATATTGTATTATCTATAAGAAGCATTTTCAAAAAAAAAATTCAATTGCAAAAGCCCAAATGTCATAAATGATAAACTAACTTACCTACAAAAAAAAAAAAAAAATAAGAACAACGAACACCAGTGTTAAGCTTGTGACATTATTTCTTGAATACTTTCCAAAAAAAATGTATTTATTTTAAAACTTTTAAAACTTTATAGCATTAATTGATTAAATATTTTTAAAAAATATTACAGATATAAACATATATAACATTTTCATACAGACATCATTTAGTCGTATACAATGTTATTGTAATTACGGAAAAATTGGGTGACTTTTGAATATTGATTATATACCATCGAAAACTAAAATGTTAAGTTACTGTTTTTCAATTTACTTTTAGTATTCTCGTATAAAACATTAAATCAGAAATTCCAAAACTAAAAATATTTATTTTAGCTCATCGTTGATAAATTACACTGTCTACGTGACTTGGTATAAATATTAAAATAATTTATCTCAAACCAAACATTTTATATACGATTTATGACGTTGTTACATTGTCACGAATTCGGAATTACACCCTAGAGGCTTTGTTAAAAACAAGACTAATTTTCATGTTTTGTCAAAAGTATTTTATGTGTGCACCTTTGTAACTTGTTGAAGTTTTTTATTTACTCAAGTTTTAATGAATGTAATATCATTATACATTTACAAAGCATTTGTTAGTTTATTATTGATCAATAAATTTAAAAAATATATGATATACATTTTAATTTTAGTAGGTACCACAGAATAATGTGACCTCAGCCACATTATTATAGGATATTGTACTATTTTCAGCGTCACATTTCTGATTAAATAATTACCATACTTGAATATTTCATTTTATTTTGAACAAATGATTAAATTTTAAACTTATAAATAATTGTATTTGTCTTATATAATACCTACAAGTTTTCATTAATACAAAAACTAAAAAACATGAATAAAAGAAAAAAGTGATGACACTTTTTGAGAAGACTTTTATTGATTACCTAATATTTGAAATTAAGCTTGAAAATTAAAATATGATAAAATATGAAAAAATATCAGGAATACTTATGAATAACTTACTATCACAGTATTATGATTTAAAATGTTTACACTTCACTTACATTTAAAAAAAAATGTCTAAAAATAATAATTAAGGACCATTAACATAAAGTACACTATCAACAATACAATAAACAATTCAACGAACTAAAAAATATGGGTTTCAAGAAAATATTACGATTTAATTAATCTCAATTTACAATTAAAAAAATAGGTTCTCTGTATGGATTTTAATTATTATTCTATAAAAAAACATTTTAATATTCATATTGCATCAATTTACAGTATATTTGCGTAAGCTAAAATTTCGTTTACTACGACAACATAAACATGGCATAAATATTAAATACCATTATTCATGTGTCTATTAGCCATGCTTCCTAAACAGCCCGATAACTCCAACGATATGTTTAATATGTTCCACTTGGCCATCACAGTTATGACATAGTTTTTTTTTTTAATCTTTACATTGGCCAATATTTCTTGCGATATTTTCCATCTGAAAATTTAATATAAAGAACGAAGAAATTAACCCGAAACTTGTTTTCTATTTTTCCATCCTACACAACATACATAAAATATAATTTGCATTCATTTTTTTATCAACCACTGCAATGTTCTGAGATTAAAAAATGTGACTGACAGCTCATCAGCAACATTCTCGTTCATTCACTACAAAGACAATTTGCTTTAGGTGTAACTAATGGGCAATGACATAATGAATTACATTCTTCAGAACCAATTACTTTGGTATTTTTTTTTAAATTTTAAGTATGTGGGTGTCACGTGACTCAAGTGAATGATAAATTATAACAGCGTAAAATCATACTATATTACAAGTACCCAATATTTTAGTTTTTTTAAATGTTTATGTTGCAATATATTTTTATAATTAACGAATGTCATTCTAAATACTCGCTGTATCATTTTTAAGGGTAGAAGATTGTCTGTAAACCTAAAGTGTTTAAGTCTTAAATTATTCATCAAATTATTAGCATCAATAGTGTTTTTAATTTGCTTCGCCACTTTACTAGTCTATACACAACTAAATGAACGAATTATGTGATATTTTATTTTTCAAAAGTAGTTTTAAATAAACTTTATTTTGTTGTTTCTACATATTTTATAACATTTTACAATTTTTGCTCTTATAGTGGTAAATTTTTAACATCGATTTCATTTTCAGGTAGCTGGTCTTTTTTTAAAGTTTATTTGTGAACATAATCACAGTCGTTTGAACAAATTGTGTGTTTGTATTATACAATTTAACTATCTAATCTATTTTTAAATGCAAATAAGATACAGTAACTACTATAACTTTATTACAATTTCACCAATATTTTTCTGTATGCATTATTTAGGTTTAATACGAAAATATTCACGTTCTATCTAGTTGGATATTATAAAAAAAGAATTTAGAAAGAAAATATATTATAAGTTACTCTATTTTAAAACAATCAAGATATTTGGTATATTGGTATCAAACTATATTGTTCAGCAAAAATCAAACCCTTAAAAAATCTAAACCTTCCAATTAATATTTCTGTAAACGCGTGTAATCACAAATTTTCAAAATATATAGGTACGTTTAAATTAATATATTTCACTATAGGATCTAAAAATATAGGCAATAGCAGAAATGGCCAGAATCGTGTTCAAACATTTCCGTTTCCACATATTGAACAATTAAATTCCCTAATCCAGATAATCCTCCTAGAAAACTCAAGTGGATGTTAATTACGATCTTAAATTATTCAAAATCGGTGGAAATTAAATCTACACTAGGTAGGTGTGTCCCAATTTTTTTCATGTACCACATCATATCACATAATATTATAGTAAAATTGCATGTCTGCTTATTGTAAATATTAGATTCATACATAAATAGTAGGCATAATGTATTGGTATATCGTATATGTTCGTACAATGGCACTGTGTATTTAACAGACTACAATACCACACATTGAATACATTATTATTTAATACTGATGTATAGCGAATCATTAAATTAAAATATTTATTTAAAAAGGTGCCCATCCACTCTATTTTTATGTAAATGCATAATAAAACAATTGTACGCGAGCTCAAATGACAATAAAATTAAGTATAGGAACTCTACCCAATTAATTTATTTCGTAATATGAGTGTAAATATATATGAAAAAACAAACGTTTCTTCTGATAATTACATGATTGCCTATCCACTTATCAATATTTTAAATTTGATACACAAATATATAGGTACTGACCGTCCGTTCAAAGGAGCTTTTTTTACATCCCAGTTCATGATGTGTTTTTTATCCATCTTACTACTAATCATACACGTGAAATGCAATCATAAACATATGACGTATAAAATATAATATGTAAAAGAAATCTGACATTAAAATGTAACTGTCCATTTTCTAGTTGAAATTATTTTAGTTCAATGTTAATAATTTTTTCATTTGGGATAAATTTAAATATATAAGTTTTTCTTTGATAATGATCAATACGAACTATTAGGTACATATTTTATTATGTATGTTAAACAAACATGTAATTATTATGATCTTATAATTTTCTCACAACAGGCATACTTACACATAAATAAATAAATTAAGATCAAGAGATATTTTTTTTCTTCAAAATAACCAGCCACAATGTATATAATTAATAATAAAATTCACATTATTTTAAAACTACATTAACTTATTAAATACATATTTGAGAATTAAATAAATAAAAAAACTACTAATATCAATCATTATACATATTATATAATCTTAATCTACTAATTATACCAGTAAATTAAAACCATAGTTATTTTCATTTTTCACCACATACCTGATTTATTATGCATTGCCTACCTATATAGATCATTTATATGATATTTAAATTATTTTATAAATACTCTGTCATTGACACATTACTTAATTGATAGAAGTCACTAAAAACAATTTCAAAAAATTGTTGAAGTCTAAAACAACTATTACTAGTAACAAATAAATAACGAAAAATATCTCTGAGTGGTTAAGCATCTATTGAAGCCCTATATTCACTATCAAGTATCACAACATTTTAAAAATATCCACAATCAAAAAACAATCAACTGCATACATTGTCTAATGTGACAACAGTTGGCAATACATTGATGTTGATATTGATTACTGATTAGATTGATAAATATTAAAATATTTATTTTAAATCCAAAAATTAATAATATCATGTTATGACAGTGCCTGTAGAGAACCTGTAGATGCCTACTATTAGTTCTATCATATCGATTTCATTATGTTATAGAATAAAATTGTTGATTAATCGATATGACAATAATAGTTTTATAATATAGAAACAATTATTTATTTCACAAGACGTATCCAAAACATGAATATGGCAATATTTTAATATTAACTTCACTACACCATGTACAATAATGGTAATAACTAATAATAACTTTTATACATATATAGTGTATAATATTATTTGCATAAATAATACTAGCTGTTTGTACATTTGTGGATCTTATGCCATTGCGGCATTGCCAATAGTCAAAACTCAAAAGTCGCCCAGATAATAATAATTCAAAACAAAAAAACTTGCTTTACAATCATTAAGTGTTTGGCGTAATGCTTTCCTTTTTGTTGCAACACATAATATTTATATTAATGTGTTTTGTTTTACTTAACGAAAAAGTTTATGGGAAAAGTTTTGCTCGCTCGGGAATTTATAGCCTCTGGTACGTAGTTGACAGGGAACAAATTTGGCAACATTTACCGGCCGGGTTCGGAACTTACGAGCGTATGAAACGACGATAGAAAACTTAACGAATCTACGCCATATAAATAACCTCGAGTGCGAATAAAAAGCATCTAAGAAAATATTAATTACGCTTTAATTATCATCGTCGTCTTTCAATACACAAATTAATATTATAATAAATTATAATATCGTCTATCGTCGACGACCTTTAATAAGGATAATAATATCGATGATTAAACTATTAATAATTATAACTCAAATACAAAAAAATAACAATAATATATTATAAATAAATGTTTTGTGGACTGTGGTTATATTGCATCGAACATGAGTTCGCCAGAAACACGGTCGATATAGACATCAGATCAGAGCGTTGCCGGACCAACCTTTCATCTCGCCCACGAGGTAATGGTCAACTCGATCACGTGGACGCGGATAATCCCTTGACCCGTGTACACATCAATAATAATTTAACGTGGATGAAAATACTATAATAATATTCAATATTATTTGTATTAATTATTAACCATCATTTGTTTTTCGGTCAGCGTGGTACGGCCGTGTTTGAATGAAAACGGTTCGCTTTTTTAAATATGCAACCACTAAAATTATTATAATTATGATAGTGTTGTACAACATTTTTTTTTTTTGTTTTAATTTAGTACTCGTATATTATTTACATTTTCAAAATATTCTACAGTATTTCCTAACCTAATCTAACCTAACACAGACACACAATATGAAAAATTAAAGCTTTAATTTTCGTTTTGTCATTATTATTTGTAAATTTATCATTTACACAGAAGTACCTATACCTACATCATGTTCTTTTTAATAATGCATGTAGTATAATATTGTAATATTGTGTTTAAAGAAAGCACACACCTAAAATGTATTGACACACCGCAATGTATACAGACGATGAGTACTCGACTAGAATTTAAAATTAAAACCATATGTATCACCAAAACATTGTGTAATTGTATTACTATTGATCGCATGTATATCACTTGGCTGACAGTATCACAATAATTATTATTTATATAATACAATATTAATTAATTTACATTTTTATCTGAATTTAAAATTAGATGATGATAGGTTGGATTATTTTCTTAGATTTAATAAAGTATGCTTAACCGACAGCCAAAGTTAACTTGGTACTTAATTTAAAAAAATATATTATATACATTTAAGACAGGAATTAACGACTAATGATTAAAACGTTATGTATATTAATGTGTACCTATTAACAATTGTTGGTTATAGATAAAATATGTATATCGTTAGAAAATTATTCATAATATTTATACCTACTTAAATATCTACTGTTTTGGTACTGTAACATGGGAGCCATATTATAATATATTATAATCAGGTAATGGCAGTTGATTTTAATAATTTCGAATGGCATTTTAATTGTTATTGATAAATATCGATTTAAACCACATAATATGATCATTTCTTTTAGGTACATATTTATACATTATCACTTCATAATAGTTTAATAGTTTATGATTATTTGTTTACTATAGGTATTCGTATTAATTATTATAGTTTATAATTTTCAAGAACTTAAACTTGAAACAATATTTTATTTCCCAAACACTTCGAATATTATAATACTGACATAATACATTTAAATTGTTTTTATTTTTAGCAATATTTGTGAAATAGCTAAAGTTTTTATTTAAGAAAATACAATTAAGTGAAAGCATTTTTAAAAATAACTTTTTAATTTAATTCATACTTTAAATTAAGCACAGTTTAATAATTTGACTTTAAGAGCGAGGGTATAAAATGCTTTAGTTAAGAAAAATAAATATGCACGTCAATGTATTATTTGTGCAGACTATTTTTGTAGTACAATTACATTAGCTTCGAATTACTTAAAACTAAAATAATATCGATGTACAGATAGATGACTATCATGTCTATTAAGTACAACTCTACAAGGGACTGTACATTGTATAAGCTCAACAATTATAATAATTATTGTATCATTGTTACATTACGCAGCTAGTTGACGTGACAAAAATTGTTAGAGGTTTTATTTCATTTGAGTTTTCGTGACCAGAAATCTCGACCAAAAGCCTTATATCAAATGAACCGTATACAGATAAAATAGGTTGGTATATGAAATATGAAATTAAAGATTGCCTTTTTATATAATATTATGTACGGAGGAATATATTTTAGATTGAACTTTTGAAGAAAAAGTCGAAACAGTGCTGTGTATAATATTTCAGTCGTATTCCTGCATATTACAAAAAAGATTATTGCAATACAGAAACATATTAATAGATTTGGATTTGAGACATTTTTGAAAAAAATCACAAATAGCGGTGTTAATTGTCCTTGTAAAACAATTATATTTTAAGTGTTAATATTGCAGATATCACATACGAAGGGTGTACAAAAAGTTAAGTGTAAGACCATGTTTGTGTGTTCCTCACTTGTGTGTGTTTCGACAAACTTCTTGGCCAAGAATGGTGAGAGTAATATTATTATTGTACACATCTGCGACATTATGCATGAATACCTACATCATTGTACCATATTATAATGTAGGTGGGTATATGAAGTAGGTACCTATAAGTTATAACCTATCTAGATTTATCATATAATAATATAGAGATACACTATATTATAAACATATTATATTTAGGTTGGTCATTACTCATTAATCATTACTAATTATATATACATATAAAATATATATTTATATTGCCGAACGATTAACTACCGCCAGCGTCATCATGTATAATTTAATCTGTCAAATTAATCTAATGAGAATGTGATCCTTATGTTTAAAACAAGGTCAGAGCTCTCCCCCCCCTCCCACACTATAGAATTATATAATATACAAGTACGGTGGTGATTAGTCATCGTTTTTAATTGGTTCGAACAATTGTAATGTATTTTCTTGTAATTCGGAGACTGAGAATATGGGTGGAAAAAATCTAATAATTCAAGCCATCGAAATATTTTATATACTTCTATCACCATTAATGATTATTAACATTTAAAAAATAAAATACAAATAATTATAAACTGAACGAAAAAAAAATTTGTATTAAGTAACGTGTCTGAAGTAAGTAAGTAAGCCCCTTCCGCCCATTTACAAAATTAATTCATAATACAAAATATTTATAACTTCATTATTTCATTAATATATAAATATTTGTAACTAGTTTTTAAAATATATAGCTTACTACTTTGTATAAATATACAAATTAAATACCCTATGAAACAGAAACAGTGAGATGATAAAAATAAGTCTGGTTAGTAGTTTCTTAAAATTATACAAAACACATTAAAATAATAGTTATAGTAGCTATCACGGTTAGCTACTAGAGTAGATAACTGTTGTTAGTATATTAATTGTATACGCTTAGCAGTATTACACTCTATGATGAGTGTGTTAAATAATATTTTAGTCATCGTTTTACATATCACCATGGTAATAACAATTATAACCTGTCGAGTAGTATTTTATACTATAGTCTCCACTATGGCTAAATGTATTTATTTATTTAGCAATGGATTACACTGAAGATATTAAAGCGAAGACATTACATCACTGTTTTGTTGCAGCAACAAACATTTAACAATGAAAATAATTGTTAAAACAGAACTGCACTTAAATAATAGTGCCGGGTGACCGAGCTTAGCTCAGTTTTTTAAAAAAGATACATTTTGTTTGAATACAATTGTTTATATTATTTTTACATTTTTAATTTTCCTTAAAATGTATGACAAAACAAATATAGGAATGTTTCATTTAAGGATTACATTTCAGTGGGTTTAATTAAACCTAGAGATTTTAGATCAATTTTGGCCAGGTTGAAATCATTCAAATCGTCTGGCTCTGAAATTACCAAGAATAGAGTTTTGAACAAGAATAGTCTGTGTTATTTAATGTTTCTTTTGATACTAAATTATGACGGCGATGAGGATTTTCCAGTGGTAATAACATTTAAACTGTTTTTTTTCACTCGAGAAAAAGCAACGTACCTACAACGATACATTGCGTAAAAAAATGGTATTCATTAGTTTTGCGGTATCGTAGTTATTACATGTTGACGCTGGTTCATTATATATACTAAATACCTGGTATATGTATAATATTTTTTAATTATTTATTTTACTTAGTACTTTATATATCGTGACAGACACAGCAATACCACGACCATAACTAACATTATTTTAAAAGTCGAATTTTTGTATCACTTTATATAAACACATGCTCTGAATATTTTATATTTTTATTGTCTAAATATTAAAAAAATCAATTGGATATCCGCTATCAATTTTATTCATAACAATACTTAAATTATTTTAAATTGAAATGAAAATATTATGTAAAAATAATTTTTTTGTTTAAAAGATGAAACGTTTAATTGTTATTGTTATTTGTAATGTTCTTTTAATATTCAAAAAATAATCATAAGTTAAATATTATAGGTATAGTTCAATAATAAAAAAACTTTTGAATACATAGAACATTATCTAAGTAATAGGTAAGTGTAGCCCCCCCCCCATATCAAATTTAGGCCACCAGTACTAAATTGTTTGTTTTATATAGATATCAAGCTTAAAAACTTTATAATGTTTGCTCATGCGATCTACTTTAAAATGTGGATTCATAATTTGATCCCAGAACTTGTTTGCATACTTAAATGATCTTAAATAAGTCCAATATAAATTTTTAAAAAGAATTGCATATGTCACTAATACACCTATACCTAGTAATTCTTATAATAGGTAGGTTAACCTAGTAATTGTTAATTTTTTTTGGATAATATAGGACTAAGAATACAACTCTCTGATATTTCCTTTTTATACAATATTATATTAAATGGTTTTGTTGACTGTCCACATTTACTATCTTTATTAGGAATCAAAGTTCCTAAATACAACTCCTGAACAAATGATTCATTTGTTATGATCTTCTATAGAAAATGTTGCTATGCCGATTCTTTTTTTCCCAAGTGCTTTATTATAAGCTAACAAAATATCTTCACCTATAGATTTTTTAGATTCTAGTCTTGTTATTTTAAAGTCTGATATTATTTCGATATTAAGATATATAAATCATAAATAATTATAATATTATCAATTTGTTTTATTTTTCAGTATTTGTACATTGCAATATTAATGTTTGTCATCATATTTAAGTCGTGTTTATCCATTCTTGTAAAATGGTCAATTGTATTTATTCACTTATCAAATACGTCAAATTATTATAAATAAATAAAAAAAATGTTTTTTAAACCTCCCATAAATTATTATTGCATATAAAATAAGTATTCCTATAAAAAGTTCGAAATGTCAAACATAAAAATTACTTTCAACGGGCCTCTAAAATAACCGATCATATGTAATCCGGGAACAACTGTACCACTTCCTTGTGCTCCCACTCTCTTTTTATAAACAACTGTAGATGCCTTATTACAAAATGGCATAATAATATACTCCACGTAATAGATAATGTCAAGGGACTAGTAATATCTACAATAAACGTACAAATGTCCAATAGACATTAAATAATATCATAAAAGGCGATATTTTTTTAAAAAAAGCTAGCGTTTATGGTTTTACTATTATTTGTACTTTGTAACATTAGTTTGCTTCCCGAATTTTTCCTTTCTAAACACGCCACTAATGCTTTTTACATGTTTTAAGCGTGATGTCCGCTTGTTGCTAAAAAAAAAAAATAATAGTAACATTCACTAAATGTGAAATTTTTATTCTTATTGACCTAGTTTCGAGAGAAAAAGCCCAGTTCACGCATTTCCGCATTTTCAGTTTCCGGAAAATAAACAGACATTTATGCTCAATCGCAGTTCGTAGGCACAGCATGCCTATCAATTACAGTTTCTACCCCAAGGTCAATAATATAATATAATGATGTGACACTATCACAGATGCTACATTAGTTAGTGCACTATGTGGTCTACCTGATTGCTTTTCCACACTCCTGTATAAATGTTGTTTTCATTATATTATGTCTTTGACTTGTTTCGTATGTTAATTAAAACTAGAAACAACAGTCTTGTAATGTTTTTATTCGTTCCAACTTTAAATAAAGGTGTGAAAATATATTTCTCTTGTAAATATTTTAACAAAATGCAATGTTTTTAAATAATAAGACGATTGAATAGTATGAAAAAAAGTCAAAATATAATACTATAATAATATCGCATGACATTGTGCTGGTGTGCTGGTAATAATATTTGATAGATATATAGGCCCGGAATAGGCAGACGAGTTACACTGAAAATTTTAGAGGGTCGCTCAAAATATGAGCAAAGTTTGGGTCGTATTCGTGTTTTCTGATGATAATGAGGAATATAATTAAATCAAATTATTAAACCGTATAGAAGCTGAGTAGCTGTAGTCAAAGTTAGAAATTTTAAGACTCGGTTGGCCGATACATCATCTGCCAGGAGCCGTGTATAGTATATAATATATGTTTTTAAATGTTAGGGCACAATATTTGAAATGGGTTTTAATTTTCAACAGTATAAATATAAACGTATACGGGCGTATGTGATTTTATTGCTAAACTTCAACTATTATCGATTATTATTGCACCGAATGAACGAAAAGTGAACAGAATGATTAATAATATTATTATGTAGGACTCTTAGGCGTGGACGCAATAAACAAAAAACATTTTCTAAATGAAACGGGCGACTAGTTATTTACAAAATTTTTATTTCGGAAACACCGTTAAATTTATGGCCAATGAAACCAAGGAATTTATTATTTACATAGCAGAATGCATGCGTGCGTATTTTGGTGTATATGCGACAAGGAAAACGGCCGATGAAAAATTACGCACCGGAAAATAATTTCCACACCACTGCTCCGAAAAATACATTATGTTGATCGTAAATTAACGATCTCCAGTCACACTCGTTTTGCTTTCGAAAATCAACAGGAAAAACGAGGAAAAAAGTAAATTGCATTTTTGATATTATATTTGACTTTTGGAAACAAAACAGTTTTTGATGTATATATTCGACTTCAGGAAGAAAGATATTAAACACCCACTCATGCAATGTTATATTTAAAGATAATATTATTATTAATCAGCGTATAGACCATCTACTTCTTTTGAATGAACAAATTCACCATTGAGGCCTGGTTCGTCTCGGTATTTGGTCTCAGTCACAAGTTTCAGCCGGTGTCTCTAGTTCCTGGATGGGTGACCACTCGGGGCTTAATGACGAATCCACGCCGAATCCTAACCGACCATACCCCACAATTTAAAACCTACTAAATAACCTCCAGGCTAATGACCATAAATATTTTATATCTTAAAAAAAAAATTCACCATTATTCAGAATTACACCATATGATTTAATTATGATTTGTTTTTTAACCGTCAATATTTATTTATCAATCACTCTCTAATTGCCAACATTCTTTCAATATCATCATTGATGCACGAAATTAACCAGTTACTTCTTTGTATCTTATTAAAATAATATTGTACGCTATTAATCTATTTTTCACTAGGTAAAAACAACTTTAAATTATACACATGTAGTTTGTGTCCTTTTATAAATCACAAAATTGATTATTTAAGGAATATAAAATATAAACGATTATTATTAATATTAACAATATTTAAAAGAAATAAAAACATTTTATGTAAATATATAGGTACCTACCTAATTATTGAAAAGTTAATTGTAATTGAATTATTTTTAAGTTGTTCCCAAATGTCTATTGGTTATCTCCATTGAGTATTCAAATTACAATTAATTCGTATATTATAAAATGTTCTAAAATACGTTGAATACAACTAGATCCAACTTAGAATCATTGATTTTATAATTTGCTTATATAGATATCAATTTTGTATTTAAGATATCGATTATTTTTAATAGCAGCTGTTACTATTATAATACATAGGGACATGACTTGCTACACATTACCTATACATTACTTACTAGTACAGTACTACAAATTAGTATAATACAAATACGATTGCATTTACTATCATATCATCATTATTAATTCATAATACCTTATAATTCATTATAACTATCTTTATCATGACATACAGATTAGTAAACATTATGTTTGAACAAAGATGATTACTGTTTACTTATAAGTTGTTATAATTAAAGCTTCAATATGCTGATTATTTAATTTGATACATTTAATTTATTTCTACAGTATCAATGCATTGTATACTATAACTCTTATAATCACGTGCATTTGTTTTTAGCATAATTTCAATTCAATCTGATTTCAATTTTAAGATAAATAAAAACTAGAAGTTGTTTGTATTCAGTTTGTATTCAGTTTTTATTTATATTTTTATAGATTTATTTAAAATGTATTTTACAAACTTTTTGCATAATAGTATTTTTCTACCTATAGTATGTACATTTACGGATTCTTATCTGAAATAATCATAGCATATTTTGTCTATAAAAACTAATTATTATATACAAGCTCTTATTTAATTTAATAGAATTAGATATTATAGGCATACAACTAATCACAAACTCGGGTAAATATTTATTAATAAAATTGTGATAAAAAAAAATATTGCATTAATTCAATTTTATTATGCTTAAATGCTTTTAATTAAAAAAATATTGAGTACTATTTAGTTTTAAAAAATATAGATAACAATTTATAGGGCAAAAGGTGCTTGTTACAAGATTAATCTGAAAATTTGTATGCGGGCTCCACGTTATACTATGTAGAGAAATATAATTTTTAAATACATTTTTTTTCATTTATTGAACCTTAAATAACCAAAATTGAAAATGGCAATATAGTTTTACTATGGAATTCTCAAAATCTGGTAAAACATGTTTTAACATAAGCTGTAGATGGTCAATGGTTGAATAGTTTACCACTTCAAATTTTAATGTTTCCTAACAACAGATTGTATGACTCATGTCTGATTCTAGGGGTATGTATGAACATTTTCTAACATTATAACCTCTCAGAATCAAAAATGTTGCACATGTTGGATTTTATAAACGCAGATATTATGTTTATATAAACTTTGTACTACACCCTGTATAATATCATAATATATAGGTACCTATTTGTACACGTGTAATGTTTTCTCAACGAAAACGAAATCGAGGACAATGAATTTTTTTGCACTCTTTGGAGGTCTCGTATCGTTCACACCAAGACCATATAATATGTCATTATTATAAACTTTATAGGTAGAGGTAATTTATAGATACATAATACATAATATATCATTGTTAAAAAAATAATAATAGTCAAATCGATAAGACGAGAGCTTTTTTTTTATCCGCGGTAAAACATTCCGTTGTATTTTTTTAATTTATTTTTTCTCCGTGATTTGGTTTTATTTTTAGACACGACAAAGCGAAAACTGTGGTGTTGTTGCTAGAAACCACAATTTGCCTGGTTATACAACCCAATATTTACGATAAATAATATAAAATATTACATTATATTTTTGAATTTCGTTTTATACGAAATAGGAAGTGTACCGTAAACATTGTAGGTATACTTATTATAATAAAAAAACAATTTATTACACATCAAATATAAATGATCGTTTTTTTAAGTGCGTTTTTCGTTTGTGGTGTAACAATAACTACTACCGTGCCTACCTACTCACGTCTTACACCCAGCTGATAGACTACAACACAATTTTAATACATCATTTTTAGTAAAGTTGATATATTATTATTCAATAGAATATTGGATGTTAAGTGTGTATTTTGTTTCGAATCTTTAACAAATTTAAAAAAATTGACTAACTTATAAAAAGTTAGAGGACGTCATAATAATTGTGTTTACACATTTTCTGATAATTAATATTTAATACTATACATCTCATTTTTCATAATTAAAAATGTAAAATATCGTGAAATAATACTGAATTTGAAATTATATTTTATAATTACTCAAGAAGTGAGACTCCAATTCAAGTTCCTAACATTGTATCTTTGACAAACCATAAACATATTTTATGCAAACAACAAATATTTTTTAACTGTTAATATCTGGGATAAAGTGAAATACATATTATATATTGTATTACTATACGACAACTCGTTCAGATTATTACATATCAACTACTAAGTACTAACTACTATCAATAGTATTCATTATACAATATAGGTTATTTAAATTATAATAATAATTTACTATACTGTTTAATGACGGTAACAAACAAATTGCATTTATTGCTTTATAGTTATAAAGTTGTAAAGTATGTAAAGTACATGATGTAAAAAGTGTATACTACATGATGATCATGAATTAATATTATAAATTAACTTTTAATACCTACGATTATGTATTATGTATTACAATTTACAACGTACTATCTACGACGGCATAGGCTATCATTTGTAAAAAACGTCAACGTCTTTATCCCTGATAGGATATATATAATAAATAATTTGTATTCATTTTGTTTTTAGTTTTTCGTGAAATACGTGTTAATATTAGATAAGTGTGGCACTTAGAAACAGATACTTCGCTTTAATAATTGAAAAATAAATGTAAACAAAATAAACTGAAGTTCTACTTTTTCAACATTTAATTAGTTTGAAAAATAAATATTTCATAAACACTTGTTATTCATTGTATAAATTGGTTTACTTGTAACTAGTATCAAGTAGCTACTATATTGTCTATTAATCATCATAGGATATAGTAATACTACGATGTTCTCAATTCGGCTTCACACCCGATAAAAGCACCTGAGAAGGAATTGTAACAGTATCAAACCACAATTATAATTCATTTGAAAAAAAAAATATCTGCAACTGTTTTTTTTTTTTT
>PVMI01020396.1:0-10567 GCA_008528875.1 Aulacorthum solani
TATTTCCGAAATTCCGCGTATTTGATCGAGTATTATTCTTATCATAATTTAGGCAGTAAGCACGAATAACGTATTATGTAACACTATTATTAATATTTTTTCAAATAAAAAAATTGATGCCCGGGGCGATTGCTCCCTCTCGCCCCCCTAAATACTCCACTGGCTGCAATTATAAAATTATTACACATATACCAATATTATGTTGATTAAAAGTGTCTTTACAAATGATAACAAAAACCATGTGTGAAACTTGACCTGATATCATATAAATTGACCGCTGTAACATATA
This sequence comes from Aulacorthum solani, assembly GCA_008528875.1. NCBI lineage: Eukaryota > Metazoa > Arthropoda > Insecta > Hemiptera > Aphididae > Aulacorthum > Aulacorthum solani. Next base: position 290 of record PVMI01020396.1, read on the forward strand.
ACCACAGAATATAATATAATTATAATTATATAATATATATAATATTTATTCTGTGATATAACGACAAAAGTTTTATCCCCCTAAATTAATCTGTGATTACAACGATTATAAAAAAAATGAATTGGAAATGTATTTTTATTTGATTTAAAGTTTAATTGTATACTTAAGTATTGAAGTTGTTTGTATTAAATTATACGAAACACAATAAAAAAAAAATTGTATTGACATTGTGGTATGACGTAGTTAAATGTTCAACATTTACTTTTAACTAAAATTTAAATCATACCTATTACAATTTTTATTGCTTTCTTGTTTTTATTAAAAAAAATTTTCTTTTAATCATGTAGGTAGGTTAGTCTGCATAAGTAAAATTGTTAGTGCAATTATTATTAATTTGAACTGTTTATATAAACAGGGTATAAACAACTGACTCTACAGAAAAATATCGTAAATAGTAAAAAAACGAATAATACTAAAACAATAACCCACTAACTAAATTTGAGTCATTGCATTTATTGTAAATTATATTTTATAATCGGTGCTACTTCGCGGTATCGTATGCGACCAGACAGTATCGACCACCTCAACAGATGCTAGTTCAAGAATTCTTAATAAGGTGGTTGCATAATTATTTTTATAAAGATCCATAAATTGTGGGTGGTGAGGTAGTAGTATTGCTTTAAAAAAAATGTATATAAAATAAATTGCAAGATAAATTGTGTATAATGTCATCAGTATTATTTATTTGAAATTAAAGATAAAGTCAAGTTTCCAAGATTTCCCTGTTAACCCTTATTTACCAGCTCGCCCTATCATTTATACCCAATCACATTAATACAATGGGTCTACTAGTTGGTTGGCTAGTTTTGTGTACTAAACATAGTGGTTACCGTAAGCGTGTAAAGCGGAAAGACTCATCTAGTAATTAGATATTATACGGCTGGTATTTATTTTTTTCTGGCATCGCCGCTGTACCATTTCGCCTTGCCCTTTGAACGATATTTTTAGACCGTACGCGGTGACACCCGCGTGGTCTGCAGCGTTCTGTCGCCGGCGTCGGCGGAGTTTCGCGTACAATAATTACCGGTCCACACGGTTAATACCAAACGCATTGGCGGAGTCGGTGGTAGTGGTGGTGGTGGTGCGGTAACACAACCGAACGCGCGGTGGTGTCGCTGTCGTCGATGCTTTGATGGGTGGTGGGGAGGATCAGCGCGGGTCGTCGCCGGCGACGACTGATCGCGGATCGGCCGTGCCGCGGCAGTAGTTCCGTTTCGTTTGCGGTGACCGATCGTTGCGTAGCGTGTGCGTGCGCCCTCCGGACCGGACCGCTCGTCTCCAAGTAGCCGTCGCTGCCGTGTTGTCGCCGACTCGTGTAGTCGAATTTTTACGTGTTCCGACGCAGCCTGTGATCCGAGCCGCGTGTGGTGCCTTCATCAAATCAGAATAAAATTAACAATTTTTCCCGATCAAAAGCATCTCATCGCTGCGCACCTGTGCAGGAGGTAGAGTGGGTTCATTACTCTGCTAATCGTCGAAATCGCGTGCAGTAACCACCGCCACNNCGCCACAGAGGCCGGGGCGCGTAGTACGATGGAAAAAGACCTATACCTCAAAGTACGTCAATTTTTATGTTCACTAATTTTTGCGAATGTTTGATTGATTAATATTACAAAAAATATATATTATTGTAATATCATCCGCCCGCCCGCGATAATAACGCGCACGCGGTTTCTAGTCGTAGAACTTTCGCGAATTCGCACCGTTCCCAGCGGGGCTTTTCCTCTTCCCTCTACTCCGCCGGACGCACCGCGTAGAATGTTCCAGAAGGTTCGTCGTCGCCGCGCCCACGGTATGCGAGCAGCTGCTGCTCTCGGGGAAAACCTCGTCCTCGTTGCCCGCCATGAATTTTTTCGCTTTCCTCCACACGGTTTATCACCTCGTTAATGGTATCAATACACTTGCACGGGTATCGATAACTCGTGGCTTATAATTCGTGTTCGTTAATAATAATAATATTCAACATGATCCACGCCTGTTTTACTCACCGGTCGTCGTTGTGCGTGACAATATTATGTTGTTTCGTTTTATAAACGGATCGAGAACAGCCGATATTTTTTTCACTCGTGTTTTTTACTATCGGTTACCGGAAATTCGATTACGGCGATAATATAATAATATTACGGACCATATGCGAAGGTCGCGCGTAAGTGCCTTACCATGTTTTGTATTTTCGTGATTTTCCGCTATCTATCGTTGAAATGTCAAAAACCATAAAATAACACATTTGATTAGACGAAGTCTCATCGATAATAATTGTATCGTTCACCAGTTCGAAAATCGTTTGTTTGAATACGCTACTTAAAATAGATATATTTTTTGAATTTAACTAAATTCGGTAGGTAACCTATTCAAAACCATTTTATTATGGTGAGTCGCGAGTATAATGGCAGGTTGTATTTCCAATTTGTAAACTTGGCAGAACATAAAGTTGTTTACCTCAATGTACGAATTGTAAATAGGTATTACGATCGTTAAAGATCAACATTTCGCACACTTACAAAAAAAATTAAATTCTACGTTATTGTCGTCCTTGACTCTTAATGTGCTCGCAATAGGTCGGTGGTACAACGGTCCAGATTTGTCGACGTAATTCTCCCGATCGAATATTAATTATTTTATGAAATTCGCCACAACGCGTTATTAGTGAATGAGTCGATGTTGCATAAAATATTCGTAGGTAGGTGTATTCTGTTATTTATAAATTTTAAATCGAATTGCTTACGACGACAGCGAAAACAATAAAATGGTAGGCAAACGTTGATAGTTTATGGATTTTTATGTTTATTGTTTTATAATATTAATTATCGTGTTCAGTATACATTGCATTTTTTTAAAACACAAATCCTACTAGATTTTGATATAATAATCTTGTAATTTTGCTATCGCTTCGATGTATTTGTTGGAGGACCACTCGTCACGATTATCGTTAGTGGCAGAAAATCCGATAAATCTTAACTCGAGTCGCAGGTCGACCATCGTTTCGACGGGTCTGTACGTCACTGAGCCTATCGTTTTTTTTTTTAATTGTTTTTCATCGATCTGGGCAAACTCGAAATACTGTTGACGTTACCGCATTCGTAACGTCATCGCGTTCATCATTTTCTGCGCATTTAAATCGTCACCATCGGCTGTCTTCGTCGCGTAACTGCTGGTAACCCGCTCCCGCTAACCATGTGCCGCCACACGTCAGCGGGTGTGCACAGCTGCTGTGCCCGTGGTTATTCGTGGACTCAACGCCGATCGTTGTCAACATAACGTGCGTAAACACGACGAACTGGTTAAATTCGTGAACTGAGCACTGACGCGGATTGGCGTTTTCGCACTTGCGTACTGTCAAGTTACGGCTACGTCGCATGTTGTGGTGTCGTGTGTCTTTTATTGTATTCTGATGTGGTAACCACCCTGGTATCATTCACTAACCACGATCTACTGCGAAATGTCCAGAGTTGGGTTTGGGGATCGAGCTCGACTTTTACCAGCAGGTCTTGTCGCTGTGCGACACCGGTATTATTATAATACCCAGTGCGCGTTGTGCGAGGCTCAACGACTTGACTGACACATATGGTAACACACATGCTCGACTCTGGTCGACATGATTTTGAAATCGACCTTTCTTATGGCAGAATATATTATAATAGTACACTGTCGACCTTTGTTCGTTTGCCCTTGGACAACAACCAACCATATCCATGATAGGTATAATGCCATTATAATGTGTATTGTACAGCACCATTCACCTTTGAGTCACCGCTGTGTGGTCAGGGTGTACAATACCAATGATATTATATTGATCTAAAGGGTTGATAATCTTGTGTTTTTTTTCTAAAATTATTGATTCCTATAATGTAAATCATTCAGTAATATCAATTTCCTTGTCCTTCCTCGAAACTTTCGCCATTCTTATCCCTTTTTTATATTTTCATTTGTTCTACATAATGTCCAAAAAAAATTTCTGTACAGAGTGATGAAGATGGCCAACGAATCCTTCATTCCTCATTTGATTTATTATCAATTATATTATAACAATGTAATTTTCTTACTTTTTTTTTACACATTTTTAAATGTTTGAAATCTTAGTTTGTCTGTTTTTAAGGTATATTACCTTTAACATATTTTGAATTGGGTTGAACCCATAGGTATATTATGTGTATAATTTAATAATAAATATATAGTTACCTATCTCCTATTCGATTCGGCTAACCGCAACTGCGTTTGGTTTTTTTTTTACAGAACGGACGTCTAAACGTGTCGACAGCTGACTTAAACCACGTGCGACCCGTCGCCATGTTGTCCACGTGCGATGATCGCCATCGCGGGGCCACCACCAACGCCACCACTGCGGGCGGCCGTGCACAACCAACCGATCTCAGCCGCCTGGCCGTCCTAAGCTACGAACAGGTGGCCCGACTGAACGACGTGATGGACGAGACAGTCAGCATCCACGGCCGCGGAAATTTCCCCACGCTCGAGGTGCGTCTCCGCGACCTGGTGGCGATGGTGCGCGACCGGCTGCGTGCCCAAGCCGCGCCCGAAGACGACGACGTTGCTTTCCCGGCCGAAAGGTCCGCGGCTCCGTCGCCGGATGCCGACGACACGTGCTTTCAGGTGCGAAGCATCAGACTTAACGGCGGGGCGGCCTCACACGTGCTAACCACGGACACTCAACCGTACAACGACCTAGACCTGATATTCAACATCAGCCTGTCTGGGAACCGAGACTTCGACCGCGTCAAATCGGCCGTGCTCCGGGCCCTAGTCGACTTGCTGCCAGAAGGCGTTAGCCGCAAGCGAATGACGCCGTGCAGCATCAAGGAGGCATACGTGAGCAAAATGGTCAAGGTGAACAAGGACGGCGACCGGTGGTCTCTGATATCGCTGGGAACGTTGCCGGGCCAGCGGAACGTCGAGCTGAAGTTCGTCGATCGGATGAAGAGGCCGTTCGAGTTCAGCGTCGATTCGTTCCAGATCGTGCTCGACTCGCTGCTACTGTTCTACGAGTGTTCCAGTGGCGTGCCGATCAGCGAGAGCTTCTATCCGACCGTGGTCGGCGAGTCCGTGTACGGCGACTTCCGGGATGCCATGTACCACCTGGAAAACAAGCTGATTGTTACCAGGAACCCGGAGGAGATCCGGGGCGGCGGGCTACTCAAGTACTGCAACCTGTTGTTGCGCAACTACGCACCTGACTACGACGGTGACGGCACCAAGAAGTTGGAACGGTATATGTGCTCCAGGTTCTTCATCGACTTCTCAGACATACACCAGCAGCGCGCCAAACTTGAGAACTATTTGAAAAATCACTTTTGCGCTCCCCAAGAGGAATACATGAAGCTCCAGTACCTCAACGTGCTGAAACAGGTGGTTGAAGAGAGCACTGTGTGCCTGATGATACATGAGAGGCACCAGACGCTATCGCTGATCGCCGAATTGTCGTGGCGGTTGATGGCCGGTCACGGAATGTACTACTATTACCATCCACAGCCGCAGCTGACCATGTCCATCGGACATCACAGCCAATTGCCGGCACAACTACATTGCCCTTCATAAGTGTGTTTGAATTTGATTTTTTTTAATATTTTTATTATTATTTAATTTTTTTTTTTTTAGAAAAATGATACGTTTAACAATTTAACAACAAAATGTTCATATTATGTTATTATATATATACATGATCTCTAAAAAAACAAGTCTCTCGCACTCTGCCTCGCCCACCCCCTCCATCAAAACAAATTTTTATTTGACACCCGCGAACGGCTACGACCCAGTGAACAAATTTTCACGTTTGTATATTGTCCGTACGACTTTGAACGATTTATCTTTAAATGTCTGTTAATTTATTTAAATTGTGTTTAATATATTATTATGATAGCGCATTCGTGTTTTACGTATGTTTTCCGTTTATAAAAATGTAATAGGCTTTATGAGGTTGAACAAAAAAAAAAAAAAATTTATATTTACTTTCGTTGCGTACTTAATTGGCTACAATTTTTTTGCGTTTTGGCAGCCATCTGACTATTGCATATTATCTATATTATATGAACCAAATGAGGGAATACATTCTGTAGTATACAGAGCGGAACGGCCAACAAATGAAACACCAAATATATTATTACGTTTTTACTTTTTTCTAATCCTATATATAATTTAAAAACAAAATAATATTAATATACGTTCATACATACATCTATGATTCGGAAGCACACTAGACGGTTGATAATATTGTATTCATTATATTATTGCACACCGTCTTGTAATAATGGAGTTACAATCAATCCCCAAATCGGCTGTTCTAAATGTATATATATACACCACAAATATAGTATATTTTATATGCTAAGAAAAAAATGTTTTTGGCCCGAGTTTGAGAGACTTATTCTTATTATTTTCTATTTACTATATTTGTATGTATAATACACACACATATTATACAAATACATACACACCCGCATTCACGTGCGTAATACGATGTACAATTGCAAAATTTAAACAGTTGTTTTACTCGAAATTAAAATATTATAATACTATAATGCGAGTCGTGAAAATATCTCGACCGGTGAGATGTGCGTATTGCGGGGAAAAAATGAATTTAAAATACAAAATATTATAATGTGAAACCGGTACCGCGACGAATTTTTTAAATCGTATGATATATCATTCTTATATAATATTATTGATTGTCCCCCTTAAAAATATTGTGTGTAAACTTTTTTTATTAATTTAACCTCCCCCCCAAAAAAAAAAAAAAAAATTTAAATAAAATACCAAAAAAAAAAAAATTTTAATTAAATTAAACATCTTATTTATAACATTGCATTGTTTGTAATAAACATTCCGATTTTTAAAACGTGTATATAATTATAAATATTATAATATTACGTCGAGGAAATACAGTTACGAAAGAAGATGAACATCGTCGTGACGCGCGCACGCATCCCATCTCACGCTATAGTGTCCGTAAACCACACGATTATTATTAAAAAAATAACATCAACGGTTTTTCGTTTAAGGCGCGTACACTACTTGATAAATACGGAATATAATATAATTATTATATTGTCTATGCAATATCACGCGTGTACCGCAAATTGTTACAATTTATTTTGTATAAAATAATAATCGTTATATTTATTTTTTTTTTATAAAGCTTCCAATCCAATGTTTGTTCAGTATTAAAATTTTTTTTAAAAAAAAGTTATGAAAAATTATTTTAAATATACACCTAACGTCTTTTTATCGAGCAATTTTGAATGTCCTAGAGTTATACAATGTTGTGATATTATTATGTCAATCTATTATTATTATTATTAATTATTATTATTATAATCATCATCATATATTATTATATATAAATATATATTATTCTTATTATATATTATTGTTATTATAAACTTAATGTAATTTTATTCTTGAATTATGTTGTTTTCATCGTATTATCGTCTGTGACGATATATCCTCGGTTATTGTCCATTTACCGAGATCTGTACGTAGTACGTACTATTTACATATATATAGGTACACATCTTCCAGTAATAATAATATTATATAATTATTATAATTGATACCCCTTCCCTTTTTCTTTTGTTATATAATTACCAGATTGGCGTTTATAGTGAAGCCACAAAAATATGCACTGTTTGTAAAAAAAAAAAAAAAATGTTTATATAAAAATAATAAGGCTGAAGTCTTTTTAAGTTTTTCTCTTTTACGATATTATGTGCTAATGAAACATTTAAAAGTATATATTATAATATTAATGATATTTTACGTATATTCAAAATATTGTTTGGAAAAAGAAAACCATTAGTGTTAAATCATTTTTAAATAAAAGAATATTTTAATTATTATTAGATAGTCTTTGTTTAGTGTACTATGTATAATAATGTTTTAAACAAAAAAATATAAACCATTTTATTTGTGTAATAATTATTTTTTGTTAATTTATTGGTTTTTTTTACATTTGCGTATTAGTTATTATATAATATAGGTGTAGGTATCTATAGTATATACGTTCTGTTTTCGAATAACTACATTTCATCTTGCGTAACCGTGATGACCGTTTCTGTCGATGCCTCTAATTTATTAGTAAACATTTATATATACAGTGTATATAGTGTATTTGTTGGTACCCAATCAAAGAAGAACACGATTTAGAAAACGTTTTTCGTGCAGTGGTGTTGAGAGCTTCTAACGTATTTCAGGTATTTGGTCGGTAAAAAGCATATGTGGGTGGAAAATCATTAAATCCTCCCCTGAAATTATTCGGGCAAGTACTAACTGTATATAAAGTGTGAAGTGGAGAGGAAGCGCATAATATTATACATTTATTTTAAGTATTTATAACCATATTCTATCGTCCGTGGAGTGTAGATAAACCCACGCATGAAAATTCTGAATTTCGAATGTATAAACGGTGTGTATCGGAAAATAAAATATCTGTTAAATAATTGCATACCCGGTTACGGTTAAATCAATAGATTTAAACATTTTTGCGTCATTTCCCCATTACGCCCACTATTTTTTGCTCCGGGGTGTGCGAAGTTTTTGTCCGCAAAAATTTAAAACTAGTATGAAAAATAACTTATAATATGAGAGAAGTCGGTAATTTCCAACTGTACATGCTTATGAAATACAGCTGTTCAAGACGTATTTCGAGTAGTATTCAGTCGGTGAAGAACATATATTTATGTGTAAAAAATCATTAAATTTTCCAATGAAATTAATTGGGCAAGTACTATCTGTATACAAAAAGTGTGAAGCGGAAGGGTAGCGTGCGTATACTATTATATTATATCGTATGTGGAGTGATGGAGTGTAGGTGAACCCACGCATGAAAATTCCGAATAAACGGTGTACATAGGTAGAGGGATTTTAGTGGCTTACTTTTCTATAATTAAGTAAACCTTATTAGTTCATGTTATTTCAACACGTTTATAAATATTTTATCCTCTGATAAAACATTTTTTTTTATTTTTTTTGGCTTGTGGGTGATGCGTTAATGTTTACCAAATTATGGAGTAGAGCATCAGTAAGTATTTATATACATAATATATATGAGTGAATAAAAATTTAATTTATCCTCGTATAAAACTTGTATATCATTGAAAAATGATAAAACAACTACTATCAACCCACTGCAGTAGTGTTCGATTGAAATTTGTGGGGCCCCCAATCACGCGTGACTTGATGAGCTGATCGTGTCAAAACATATTAGGTACTTATGCTTACTAAGATAATTATAATATTGACTTCTATATTTTTATAACTATAAAACATTGTTGTATGGTTGTCAAGACCCGATAAATACTACGATTGAGTTTACTGCAGTGAATGCATTTATAGTTTCGAAATCAGTTTTTGCAGGTCTCTTTAAATTAATTTATCTATAGTATATATATGAGTTATACAGCATTACATTTTTTTCAAAATATATACACTCCGCTCATCTGAACTGTAAATGCATAAAAAAAACTATTCAATATTCAGTATACGTCTACTCAAATAAAAATTATATTATTATGTATTATGAAATTTTGATAAACCTTAGCAAAACATTACAATAAAAAATTTAATCTCTTTTGTAAAGGTAGACTTGTCTCATAAATAGGTACTTCTAACTATATACCTACCTTAAACGTTAAATATTATATTTAAAAATAAAAAATTGTTAAATTGTTTCTTGAAATTTAGTGAGTGATTAATTACAGTACCTTTATAATAAATATATTCATATTTCCTAACAGTGGACACAAGTCGTTGTGACCGCATGACGTATTGTCCCCGTCTCACAAACGTTAGTAGCGTATTCGTGTCCAAGTACAACACATTTTGTGTTGTCAATTTAATCGGTAAATAACATTTTTCCAAATTTTATAAGATCTTAATTATTGCATTTATTTATTATACTATATTTACTTAGATACTACATACACGATTTCACATGATAACTCCATGCAATGTTGCCATAATTACATTTTTTAGCTATCATTATCTTATACTAGTCTTCATCTACAAAGTTAAACTAAAGAATTTTTGGTACCAAATTGAAAAGTAGGTAAACCTATGAAACTTTTAAAAATATTTTATTAATAATTCCAAAGTATAATATATTACAATCATAAGATGGTACCTAAATCCAAGTCAGATTATCAAAAACAAATACAATAGGTCCAACAACGTGAAAAGTGTAAACTAATATTCAGGCGCGGACTGGTAAAA
>PVMI01020398.1:0-22674 GCA_008528875.1 Aulacorthum solani
TGCTGGGTATGGCATTGAAACGCGTCGATACCCGTCACTTTGTCAGCTGATTGGCTTCACGCTGGCGGGCGCGCCGTAGCTGGCGCGCCGATGAAAACCCCGCCGCCAGCGCCGCTTTTTCGGCAGATTCACCCTGCTGCTGACGCTGGCGCGCCACGCCAACCCGCAGCTGCTCATGGTATTCACGCACGCTAATCCCCAGATGCTGGCGAAACAGCCGCGCCAGATGGCGGCTGCTGACATGCGTGCGTCCAGCCAGCTCGGTCAGGGTCCAGCCGTGCTCAGGATGGGCAATCATCAGATCCTGCGCCCGGTGAATGGCCGGATGCATGTGGTTGCGGTAACGCAGCCACGGCGAAAGTTGCGGATCGTCACCGGCACGGCGGAACCAGACCACCATCTCCCGCGCTACCGCCAGCGCGGTTTGCGTATCGCAGAGCTGATTAATCAGATGCAGCGCCAGATCGATTCCCGCCGTGATGCCTGCGCTGGTCCAGATATTCTCATGCCCGACAAACACCCGGTTCTCCTGCACCCGTGCGCGCGGGGCCGCGGCTTTCAGGCGGGCAATTACATCGTGATGGGTGGTGCAGAGCACGTCATCCAGCATGCCTGCCTGCGCCGCCAGCAGCGCACCCGAGCAGACGCAGACCAGCATAAAGGTCTGCGCGCACAGCGCGGCGTGCTGGCGCATCAGCCAGTCGCGAGCCTCTCCGGCCTGCGGCGTGGCGTAACAGACCTGCGAGTCATAGACGCCAGGCACCACCAGCAGACTCCCGGCGGGCAACTGATCAGGTAACGGTTCGATGCCGCCAATGGTCATGCCGGTGGAGCAGACCACCTCCGGCTGCGGGCCGATGTAGCGCAGCGTAAAGTGCTCGCCCGCCAGCTTCAGCGTCTCGGCCGGGCCGGTGAGATCCAGCGCCATCACGCCGGGCAGGGTTAAAAAACAGACGGTGTGTGTCATGCTGGCCCGCGCTACACCAGATCCCAGCCACGGGCGCGCCACAGCGCAGGCAGTTGCGCCATATCGTCGAAGCGCGTCACCAGCGGGTGATCCAGTTCAGGGTTGTGCGGGTCAGCGCAGTAGTAGTAGACCGGAATGCCGGCAGCGATACCGGCGCGGGCGCCCGCTTCGGAGTCATCCACCAGAATGCAGCGCTCAATCGGCACCTGCATCTGTTCCGCAGCGTGGTACATCAGTTCCGGATCGGGCTTCCAGTGCAGAATGTCATAGCCGCTGTAGAGGTGCTCCGCAAACAGCGGCAGCATGCCGGTTAAGCCCAGCGAGTGCTGCATCTTTTTTACCGTCCCGTTTGAAACCACGCACATCGGCACCTTGATCTGCTCAACCAGCGCTTTCGCGCCCGGGATGGGCTGCAGTTGCTGATCAAACAGCCGCGCGACCTCTGCGCGATAGGCGGTCTCCACCTCTTCCATCGGCAGCGTCACCTGATGCGCGTCGCCGACGTCACGAATAATGTCGTAGAGTTTGACGCCCTTATACTTTTCAAACATCTGCTGCAGCGACAGTTCCAGGCCGTAACGGGCAAAGGTGTTGACGTAGGCCTGGGTACAGAGCAACTCACTGTCCACCAGCGTGCCATCGCAATCAAAAAAGACGCATTCTACTGACATCAGACTCTATCCTTCGATTCAGGGGTGTGCTCCACACTCTACCGCACTCAGCGCAGATTGCGAGACTGGCAATCGGTTGCGAAAAATCATTGTATTGCCCCGGTAAAATCGCCAGGATACGCGCCGATGATTTTTTCTTCTGGATGGATGGCATGAGCAAGCAAGGCGTTTTGCAGCGCATCTTCAGGCTGCAGGAACATGGCACCACGGTGCGCACTGAAGTGATCGCGGGTATCACCACCTTTCTGACGATGGTCTACATCGTCTTCGTCAATCCGCAGATCCTCGGCGTCGCCGGCATGGATACCCAGGCGGTGTTTGTGACCACCTGTCTGATTGCCGCTTTCGGCAGCATTCTGATGGGACTGTTTGCCAATCTGCCGGTGGCGCTGGCGCCCGCAATGGGGCTGAACGCCTTTTTCGCCTTTGTGGTGGTCGGTGCGATGGGCTATTCGTGGCAGGTGGGTATGGGCGCGATCTTCTGGGGTGCGGTCGGCCTGCTGATCCTGACGCTGCTGCGGGTTCGCTACTGGATGATTGCCAATATCCCGCTGAGCCTGCGCGTCGGCATTACCGCCGGTATCGGCCTGTTTATCGCCATGATGGGGCTGAAGAATGCCGGTATTATCGTGCCGAATCCCGATACCCTGGTGGCCGTGGGGAACCTGACCTCGCACAGCGTACTGCTGGGCGCGCTGGGCTTCTTTATCATCGCTATTCTGGCATCACGCAATATCCACGCGGCAGTGCTGATCTCGATGGTGGTTACCACCGCTATCGGCTGGATGCTGGGCGACGTGAAGTTTGTCGGCCTGTTTTCTGCGCCGCCTTCCATTACTTCTGTGGTTGGCCAGGTGGATATCAAAGGCGCCTTCAACATCGGCATGGCAGGCGTAATCTTCTCCTTTATGCTGGTCAATCTGTTCGACTCCTCCGGCACGCTGATCGGCGTCACCGACAAAGCGGGACTGACCGATGAAACCGGCACTTTCCCGCGCATGCAGCAGGCGCTCTATGTCGACAGCATCAGTTCAGTGAGTGGTGCGCTGGCAGGCACCTCATCCGTGACCGCCTATATCGAAAGCACCTCGGGCGTGGCGATTGGTGGTCGTACCGGCCTGATGGCAGTGGTGACCGGCCTGCTGTTCCTGCTGGTGACCTTCCTGTCACCGCTGGCCGCGATGGTGCCATCCTACGCCGCTGCGGGCGCGCTGATTTACGTTGGGGTGTTAATGACCGCCAGCCTGTCGCGCGTACGCTGGGATGATTTGACCGAAGCCGTTCCGGCGTTTGTGACCGCCGCCATGATGCCCTTTAGTTTTTCCATCACCGAAGGCATTGCGCTGGGATTCATCGCTTACTGCGTCATGAAGCTGGGTACTGGCCGCTGGCGTGAAATCAGCCCCTGCGTAGTGATTGTTGCTCTGCTGTTTGTGCTGAAGATTGTTTTTGTAGACGCGCACTAAGCGCATTCAGGGCCGCAACCTCCGGGTTGCGGCTTTTTACATTTCAGGATGCAGGCTGCGCTCGCTGGGCAGGCTGGTCAGCCGCAGAGCATGAGGCCCGATGTTGGGCTTACCCATCTCTATTTCGCGTAATGCGTGCCACTGAAAGGCGTTATCCATCTCCCACAGATGCAGACGCTGAGTCGCAGACGACAGCGCACACGACCAGACCAGCATGGGCTCCGCATCACACACCACCTGAATATCGGGATAGAGTGAAGATCGCAGCCGACCCGCACCGGGCAACAGGCGCAGCGAATCCAGTCCCCGATCGCCCTCTCCCGTCAGCTTGAGAATGCTCTGGCGTAATGTCCAGATCTGCGTCACCGCCTCCATGGCATCCTGCTGGGCATTGATCCAGGCGATCTCGCCCGAGGTTAATCCCTGAATCAGCTGCTCCTGAGTCTGACGGCTTCTGGCATGCACAATCTCCATATCCAGACCGGCACGTCCACCCTCTTCGGCCAGCAGCACACCCACCGTATTACCCGCATAGGCGATGCTGAAATCGGGCAGATCGCTGTCAGCAAAAACGGGGCGTCCGTTGCTCTGGATAAGCAGGCGCGGCAGTTCACCAATGCCATAAACCCGTAGCATCAGTTGTGCCAGCAGGGTACGGGCGGCAAGAAATCGCCCACGGCGTTTGTCAGCAAACTGCTGTGCCGTGTCGGTGATAGCCTGGGGAATGCGTAAATCATTAGCCGGGAAGCCGGGATCGCCCGTCCAGCGTACAAAATGACCAGCCATCTGTCGCTCCGTGAAAATGGTCAGATAATCATCAGAAGCATTGTAGGAATTTTCTTACCTTAATGCACCTGGCAACGCACAGATTGGGGTAAATTCGGATTAGGATGAGCAGGCGAATGGTGTTTCATCAGGGGACAACCTCAGCAGAACCGGGTTTGATGTGCGTGCCTGATTAGCCATCCTGCTGGCAGCCGGAGTTGCTGTGACAGCGTTGTCATGCGGATGTCAGGCTGCTGTCGGGTCAGGATCGTGTTACTGCCGGACGTTTCGCCGCACACTTTTCCTTCCTGTCTGTTACTACGGAGAATGCGAATGAGCAGCATCAACAGATTCAAAGAACATCGACTGGCCCGTGCGTGGTCACAGGAACAACTGGCAGAAATGGCGGGACTGAGCACCCGCACCGTGCAGCGGATTGAAAATGGCGAGCGGCCGGGGCTGGAAACTCTGAGTGCGCTGGCTGCCGTCTTTGAAGTGAACGTTGCTGATCTGACCGGTCCTCAGAACGGGGAGGATCAGGCGCTGGATCAGCGGATTGTTGATGCGCGCAGCAGGATCGACGGTGAGGCACGTTTTTACCGTTCACTGATTACCGCAGTGGTTGTTTGCGGACTGCTTTTTGTGCTTAATCATGTGACGGCACCGGATGATCACTGGTCGCTCTGGGTCGCAACGATCTGGGGAGCGGTGCTGGTTGTCCGGGCGCTGAGGACCTTTGTTTTTCATGGCCTGACGCAGCGCTGGCAGCAAAAGCGCCTGCAAAAAATGCTGCGCCGCTGAGCGGTTCGTGTGGTGGCTATCTGTTTTATAAGGTCATCCGCGTCGCGATTTGACTCGCGACGCGGGCAGCATCAGGCGAAACGACTCGCCTGCTCAAAGCTCAGTCGCGGCAGGCGCGGATGCAGTTTTGACGCGTCACCATAGCCGAGGTTAATCAGCAGGTTAACCTGATACTGACCGTCGGGGAAAAAGGCGTCATTGATTTTGGCCGGATCAAACCCGGACATCGGACCGGCATCCAGACCCAGCGAACGCGCCGCCAGAATCAGGTAGCCCGCCTGCAGGCTGCTGTTACGGAAAGCGGTCTCTTTTGCCGCCTCGGGACTGCCGGTAAACCAGCTGCGCGCATCAGCATGGGGGAACAGGGCGGGCAGCTGCTCATAGAACTCGCGGTCCCAGGCCACAATCACCGTGACCGGCGCGCTCATGGTTTTTTCCAGATTGCCGGAAGAGAGTGCCGGTTTCAGCTTCTCTTTGCCTTCCGCCGAGGTCACGAAAACAAATCGCGCAGGCGAGCAGTTCGCCGAGGTCGGGCCCAGTGCCGTTAAAGCATAGAGCTGCTCCAGCAGGGCGTTATCGACGGGCTTAGCCTGCCAGTAACTGTGGGTGCGGGCGTCATTAAACAGCGTGTCCAGTGCGGCAGTGTCGAGCGGTGTACTCATGCAACTCTCCTGTTTCAGGCGAAAAAACTCGCCCAACGGTGTTCACGTAGTGGGTTTGCGTCCGGTCCGGCGCGGCGGGATGAGGCGGGGATTATTCACCGCAATCCGTCGCCGCACGTCAGATCGGCGCTTCAACCGTTATACGGCAATGCCGTGCCGCCGCAAAATAACATATCAGCAAGAATCAACGCAGAGGCGGGAATAACAGGGAGGCAGCGTGGCAGGAAATCTGGCCTGACAGCAGGACGCTATCAGGCCAGCACGGTTATTTACCGATACAGAAGCTGGAGAAGATGCGACCCAGCAAATCGTCAGAAGTGAACTCTCCGGTGATCTCGCTTAATGCCTGCTGGGCAAGACGCAACTCTTCCGCCAGTAACTCACCGGCCCAGGCACCGAGCAGCTGCGCTTTACCCTGCTGTAAGTGCGTTGCCGCCAGCTCCAGCGCCTGCAGATGACGGCGACGCGCCAGGAAGCCGCCTTCCATATTGCCGGCGAAGCCCATGCTCTGCTTCAGGTGATCGCGCAGCTCGTCCACGCCCGCGCTGGTGCGTGCCGACAGGCGAATCAGTGAGTGACCATTTACTTCTGTCAGACCGAGAGACTCCCCGGTGACATCCGCCTTGTTGCGGACCACGGTAATCGGCAGTTCGGGCGGCAGACGAGAGACGAAATCGGGCCAGATAGCCGCCGCTTCGGTGGCATCGGTCGTCGTGCCGTCCACCATAAACAGCACGCGGTCAGCCTGTTCGATCTCCTGCCAGGCGCGCTCAATCCCGATGCGCTCCACTTCGTCGCTGGCTTCACGCAGACCAGCGGTGTCGATGATATGCAGCGGCATGCCATCAATATGAATATGCTCACGCAGTACGTCACGGGTGGTGCCTGCGATATCCGTGACGATGGCGGCGTCACGGCCCGCCAGCGCATTCAGCAGGCTCGATTTGCCCGCATTAGGCCGGCCCGCAATCACCACTTTCATCCCTTCACGCAGCAGGCTGCCCTGACGTGCTTCGGCACGGACGGCATCCAGGTCGCCGATCACCGTATTCAGCTGTGCTTCGATTCTGCCGTCAGAGAGGAAATCGATCTCCTCATCCGGGAAGTCGATAGCGGCTTCGACATAGATCCGCAGGTGAGTGAGTGCTTCCACAAGATGATTGATACGGGTGGAGAAGACGCCCTGCAGGGAGTTCACGGCCGAACGCGCCGCCTGCTCCGAACTGGCATCAATCAGGTCGGCAATCGCTTCGGCCTGCGCCAGATCGAGCTTGTCATTCAGAAACGCACGCTCTGAAAACTCACCCGGCTGAGCGATACGCACGCCCGGCAGCGCCACGATGCGCTTCAGCAGCAGATCGAGGATCACCGGGCCGCCGTGGCCCTGCAGCTCCAGCACATCTTCACCGGTAAAGGAGTTAGGACCGGGAAACCACAGCGCAATGCCCTGATCCAGCACGCGGCCATCGCTATCGGTGAACGGCAGATAATCGGCGTAACGCGGCTTAGGCAGTTTGCCCAGCAGCTGGCGGGCGACCTCTGCCGCCTGGGCGCCAGAGACGCGCAGAATGCCTACGCCGCCGCGTCCGGGCGGCGTAGCCTGGGCAACAATGGTATCGCTGTGGCTCATAAATTTTCTCTCGCTACAAAAAACACAGGCGGTCGCTTTGACCGCCTGAGAATAGACTATTTTAGGGCGGGATTGCTCCCGCTCTGGATCGCTTACGCTTTCTTCTTGTCGCGGCTATGCAGACCACGTTTTTCCAGGCCGCGATAAATCAGCTGCTGCTGGAGAATGGTGACCAGGTTGCTGACGATGTAGTACAGCACCAGACCTGACGGGAACCACAGGAAGAACACGGTGAAAATCACCGGCATGTACGTCATGATCTTCTGCTGCATCGGATCGGTCACGGTGGTCGGTGACATCTTCTGAATGAAGAACATGGTGATGCCCATCAGAATCGGCAGGATGTAGTACGGGTCCTGCGCTGACAGGTCATGGATCCACAGAATAAATGGCGCATGACGCAGTTCAACCGAGCCTGACAGCATGTAGTAGAGCGCCAGGAAGATTGGCATCTGAATCACCAGCGGCAGACAGCCACCCAGCGGATTCACTTTCTCTGCTTTATACAGCGCCATCATTTCCTGGCTCTGCTTCTGCTTGTCATCACCCAGACGCTCACGCATCGCCTGAATTTTCGGCTGCAGCATGCGCATCTTCGCCATCGAGGTGTACTGCGCTTTGGTCAGCGGGTACATGATGCCGCGCACGATGAAGGTGATCACGATAATGGAGAAGCCCCAGTTACCGATGAAGCTGTGGATAAATTTCAGCAGTTTGAACAGCGGCTGAGAGATAAACCACAACCAGCCGTAATCCACGGTCAGATCAAGGTGCGGCGCAATCGCTGCCATCTTGTCCTGAATTTCCGGGCCGACCCACAGCGTTGCACCCAGATTCTGCTGTGCGCCCGCGGCAATGGTGACCGGTGCAGATTTATAGCCAATCGCCGCCACGCCATTACCCAGGTTGCTGGTGTAAAGGGTGTTGGTGCCTTCGGTACGCGGAACCCATGCCGTTGCAAAGTACTGCTGCAGCATCGCAACCCAGCCATTGCTGGTGGTGGCGTTCAGGTTCTCGTTATCCGCGATGGTGTCGAATTTATACTTCTCATATTTCGACTCGCTGGTGGAGTAGGCCGCGCCACGGAAGGTGTGCAGAGCAAAGTTGTTGCTGCCGGTATCACGATGCTTAGGCAGATCGATGGTCTGCTTCAGCTGGCCAAACAGCGACACTTCCAGCGGCTGCTGGGTGGTGTTGTTGACATGATAATCGACATTAACGGCATATTCGCCACGCTTGAAGATGAAGGTTTTGGTGTAAACCACGCCATTTTCAGCGGTGTAGGTCATCGGCACACGCAGTTCGGACTGGCCATCAGCCATCTCGAAGTGATCCTGCGCAGCGTTGAACAGCGGACGCGCGCCGTTGTTCGGGTTATCCGGGCCATTACGACCGGTCAAACCACTCTGTGCCTGATAAAGGAACGCTGGCGTTGTTTCAAGCAGCTGGAACGGCTGGTTAGAACCCAGTTTGTCCGGGAAAGTCAGCAGCTGTGCTTGTTCAACATCACCGCCTCGGGTGTTGATATTCAATGACAGGACATCAGTCTTAACGGTGATCGTCTGGCCCTGACCGCTGGCCGGTACACCCTGACTGGCGGTATCACCCGCTACGCTGTTTGTGCCTTGTGTGGTCTGCGTCTGCTGTGGCTGCGGAGCGTGGTCCGTCTGCCAGGCTTGCCAGATCATAAAGGTCACGAACAGAAAAGCGATGAGAAAGAGATTGCGTTGCGAATCCATCGTTAATGTTCTCTGGTATCAAAGGTTTTTGGCGGCACAGGATCGTCACCACCCGGGTTCAAGGGGTGGCATTTTAATACGCGTTTTAATGTCAACCAACTGCCTTTTATCAGGCCGAACCTGCGTAATGCCTCAATTCCGTAATGAGAGCAGGTCGGGTGAAACCGACAGTGTGGTCCCAGTAATGGACTGATGCCGCGTTGATAGACGCGTATCAGGACGATCAGGAGCCGCGCGCCAGGCGACAGTGACGACGCCATAATTTCTCCAACGCTTCCGCCAGCATACGGTTATCCAGATCGGCAACCCCCTTCTTCGCGACCACCACGAAGTCCATCGACGGCAGTTCATGTTGACGCAGACGAAAGCTTTCGCGGGTCAATCGCTTGATCCGGTTGCGTTCATGAGCGCGTTTCACATGTTTTTTAGCGACGGTGAGACCGATGCGGGGATGCCCCAGCGCGTTAAGGCGGCCGAGAATAGTAATTTGCGGCGTGCCAGCCCGTTGTGGCTGCTGGAAGACGAAAGTGAAATGAGTGGGAGTTAACAAACGTAACTCCCTGGGAAATGCGAGCTTACCCATCAGGGCTTGCTTTATTACTTAGAAACGGTCAGACGAGAACGGCCTTTAGCACGACGACGTGCCAGAACCTGACGACCATTTTTTGTTGCCATACGAGCACGGAAACCGTGTGAACGGTTGCGCTTCAGTACGGACGGTTGAAAAGTGCGTTTCATGGCGGTTTCTACCTAAACTTGAAAATTTTCACTGGGTGACGCGTTTCGGGCCAGAAAATCGACCTACGCCTCAATGTGTCTTTAATAAAGAGGCGGGATTGTAATAATTGTACAGTCCCGAGTCAATTTACTTCGCGTGTCATAGTGCCTGAAAACCCGCATACAGCCCGCAGAGTCCCGACTTTGCGCCTGATGGCTCAATGTCGGGTGGAGAATTATACGGGCTCCGCACTAAAGCGCAAGGATCGCACGGGATCTTATTGCGATCGGCTTGCCGGATCCTGGGGATAAAATGAGATGTCGCCCGAAATTTTAATGGATTGCGTCAGATCCCTGCTGGTTTTTCCCGCAACTGGCGTAAACTTCTTTGCGCGCCTCTGGCCTGTGGATAAAAAGGATCAAAACTGTGTAGAAAGGGAAGATCTCTGCCTCGCTTTGCGCTATGATCCGCCCTTCCGCTGACGATCCTCCGGTGATTGCAGGACGGAAAACCGCTGATAGCGGTCGCAGGCGCTTTCTTAGCGTCTGTGTCAAAAATGAACGTTTCTTAGAGTAACGCCTACTATTCTTTTCGAATTTGTACGAGTGGAGTCCGCCGTGTCACTTACGCTTTGGCAACAGTGTCTTGCCCGTTTGCAGGATGAGCTTCCTGCCACCGAATTCAGCATGTGGATCCGTCCACTGCAGGCTGAGTTAAACGACAATACGCTTGCCTTGTATGCTCCAAATCGCTTCGTACTCGACTGGGTTCGGGACAAATACCTTAATAGTATCAATGCACTGCTGAATGAATTCTGCGGTCCAAACGTGCCCACGCTGCGTTTTGAAGTGGGAACGCGCCCGGTTCAGCAGCAGGCGGCAGCGGTCAGCCAGCCTGTAATGGCCAGCGTCAGCGCGCCCGTGATGCCCGTACAGAGCCATATTCGTCCGGCCCCGACGCAGATTATGCGTCCCAGCTGGGATAATGTCCCGGCACCAGCCGACGTGACCTATCGCTCAAATGTGAACAACCGTCATAACTTCGATAACTTCGTCGAGGGTAAATCTAACCAGCTGGCGCGCGCGGCGGCACGTCAGGTGGCGGATAATCCAGGCGGCGCTTATAACCCGCTGTTTCTGTATGGCGGCACCGGTCTCGGTAAAACGCACCTGTTGCATGCGGTGGGCAACGGCATCATTGCCCGTAAACCCAATGCAAAAGTGGTTTATATGCACTCCGAGCGCTTCGTGCAGGACATGGTTAAAGCACTGCAGAACAATGCGATTGAAGAGTTCAAACGCTACTACCGTTCGGTAGATGCGCTGCTGATCGATGACATTCAGTTCTTTGCTAATAAAGAGCGATCGCAGGAAGAGTTCTTCCACACCTTTAATGCCTTATTAGAGGGCAATCAGCAGATCATCCTCACCTCGGATCGCTATCCAAAAGAGATCAACGGGGTGGAAGATCGTCTTAAATCACGTTTCGGCTGGGGTTTAACGGTAGCGATCGAGCCGCCTGAGCTGGAAACGCGTGTGGCGATCCTGATGAAAAAAGCGGATGAGAACGATATCCGTCTGCCTGGTGAAGTCGCCTTCTTTATTGCCAAGCGGTTACGCTCTAACGTGCGTGAGCTGGAAGGCGCGCTGAATCGCGTGATCGCCAATGCCAACTTTACTGGCCGGGCGATTACCATCGACTTCGTGCGCGAAGCGCTGCGCGATCTGCTGGCGCTGCAGGAAAAGCTGGTCACCATTGATAATATTCAGAAGACCGTGGCTGAGTACTACAAAATTAAGGTGGCGGATCTGCTTTCCAAGCGCCGTTCGCGCTCGGTGGCACGTCCGCGCCAGATGGCGATGGCGATGGCGAAAGAGTTAACCAACCATAGCTTGCCAGAAATTGGCGATGCTTTTGGGGGTCGCGACCATACAACGGTGCTTCATGCCTGCCGCAAGATTGAGCAGCTGCGTGAAGAGAGCCACGATATCAAAGAAGATTTCTCTAATCTCATCAGAACATTATCTTCCTGACGCTATGAAATTTATTGTTGAACGTGAGCAGTTGCTGAAGCCGCTGCAACAAGTAAGTGGTCCCCTGGGTGGTCGTCCGACGCTACCGATCCTTGGAAACCTGCTGCTGCAGGTAACTGAAGGTTCGCTGTTGCTGACCGGTACCGATCTGGAAATGGAGATGGTCGCACGCGTGGCGCTGACTCAGGCACATGAGCCTGGATCCACCACCGTTCCGGCGCGCAAATTCCTCGATATCTGTCGCGGATTGCCGGATGGCGCAGAAATTACTCTGGCACTGGAAGGCGATCGCATGCTGGTGCGCTCTGGCCGCAGCCGTTTTTCGCTGTCGACCCTGCCCGCCAGTGACTTCCCGAATCTTGACGACTGGCAGAGTGAGGTTGAATTCACCCTGCCACAGGCAACGCTGAAACGGCTGATTGAAGCCACCCAGTTTTCGATGGCGCATCAGGATGTGCGTTACTACCTCAACGGCATGATGTTTGAAACCGAAGGGGAAGAGCTGCGCACCGTGGCCACTGACGGTCACCGTCTGGCTGTCTGCTCCATGCCGATTGGTCAGGCGCTGCCGAGTCATTCGGTGATTGTGCCGCGCAAAGGCGTGATTGAACTGCTGCGTCTGCTGGATGGCGGCGATACTCCGCTGCAGGTTCAGATTGGCGGCAGCAATATCCGTGCGCATGTCGGCGACTACATCTTTACCTCTAAGCTGGTTGATGGTCGTTTCCCCGATTATCGTCGCGTATTGCCGAAGAATCCGGACAAAGCGCTGGAAGCGGGCTGCGATCTGCTCAAACAGGCCTTTGCCCGCGCCGCTATCCTCTCTAACGAGAAGTTCCGCGGTGTTCGGCTCTATATCACCGAAAATCAGCTGAAGATCACCGCCAATAACCCTGAACAGGAAGAAGCGGAAGAGATGCTGGATGTCAGCTATAACGGCACGGAACTGGAGATTGGCTTCAACGTCAGTTACGTGCTGGATGTGCTGAACGCGCTTAAGTGCGAAAACGTCCGTCTGCTGCTGACCGATTCGGTATCGAGCGTGCAGATTGAGGATGTGGCGAGTCCGGCAGCGGCCTATGTCGTCATGCCCATGCGCTTGTAGAAGATATCGGCCTGGCTTACTTGCCATTCTGATTCCGGGCAGTGCTCGCCCCTGGTCACATATTTCAGTATGCTCCCAGGGCCTGCGCGCTTCTTGTAGAATATATCGGCCTGGCTTACTTGCTACGTTGTGCCCCGGCAGTGCTCGCCATCCTCACGTACTTCAGTACGCTCCGGTGGTTGTGCGCTGGCGGGGCACAACGTAGCTGCGACGCCGACGGCCTGGTGACTGAGGTATCGGGCAAACCTGCTTTGCCGTTGACGCCCTGGATCGCCAGGCCCAAAATTTTATTGCCCTTCACGCTGGACTGATTCATGGCTTTAACCCGCCTTCTTATCAAAGATTTTCGTAATATTGAGCAGGCTGACCTGCAGCTGGCACCCGGCTTTAATTTCCTGGTCGGCGCCAACGGCAGTGGTAAAACCAGCGTTTTAGAAGCGATTCATACTCTGGGGCATGGCCGTTCGTTTCGCAGCCTGCAGGCGGGACGCGTGATTCGTCACGACGAGGCGGCGTTTGTGCTGCATGGGCGTCTGGAAAACAAAGAGCGGGAAATTTCAGTCGGGCTGACCAAAAACCGTGCCGGTGACAGCAAAGTGCGCATTGATGGCAGCGATGGTCACAAGGTCGCGGAGCTGGCGCAGCTGTTGCCGATGCAGTTAATCACCCCTGAAGGCTTTAGTTTGCTGAATGGCGGCCCCAAATATCGCAGAGCCTATGTCGACTGGGGCTGCTTCCATAATACCCCCGGCTTTTTTAACGCCTGGAACAACATGCGCCGCCTGCTTAAACAGCGGAACGCGGCGCTGCGCCAGGTCTCACGTTACAGCCAGATTCGTCCCTGGGATCAGGAGCTGGTTCCGCTGGCTGAACAGATCAGCCAGTGGCGGGCGGAATACAGTGCGGCGATTTCAGCGGAGATCACCGCCACCTGTGGCCAGTTTCTGCCGGAATTTGAGCTGCGCTTCTCATTCCAGCGTGGCTGGGACAAAGAGAGCGACTACGCCGAACTGCTGGAACGTAACTTCGAGCGCGATCGCGCACTGACCTATACCGCCAGCGGCCCCCATAAAGCGGATTTTCGTATTCGGGCTGAAGGGACGCCGGTAGAAGATTTACTCTCACGCGGGCAGTTAAAACTGCTGATGTGTGCATTGCGTCTGGCACAGGGCGAGTTCCTGACAAGCCAGAGCGGACGCCGCTGTATTTACCTCATTGATGACTTTGCTTCTGAGCTGGATGAGAGCCGCCGACGCCTGTTGGCGGAACGGTTAAAAGCCACTCAGGCTCAGGTGTTTGTCAGCGCAATTTCTGCCGGACATGTAATCGACATGACCGACGAAAAGGGCAAGATGTTCCGCGTAGAACAGGGTAAAATAGCGGTTCAACCTGAAGATTAAAATGAGCGAGAAACGTTGATGTCGAATTCTTATGACTCCTCAAGTATTAAAGTCCTGAAAGGACTTGATGCGGTACGCAAACGCCCGGGCATGTATATCGGCGATACCGATGACGGTACCGGTCTGCATCACATGGTATTCGAGGTCGTGGATAACGCAATCGACGAAGCGCTCGCTGGTCACTGTAGTGACATTGTGGTCACCATCCATGCCGATAACTCCGTATCGGTGCAGGATGATGGACGCGGCATTCCTACCGGTATTCACGAAGAAGAGGGCATTTCTGCCGCTGAAGTGATCATGACCGTGCTGCATGCTGGCGGTAAGTTCGATGATAACTCCTATAAAGTCTCCGGCGGCCTGCACGGCGTGGGCGTCTCCGTGGTTAACGCCCTGTCGCAGAAGCTGGAGCTGACCATTCGTCGCGAAGGCAAAGTGCATCAGCAGATTTACGTCCATGGCGTACCGCAGGCACCACTGGCGGTGACGGGTGAGACCGACATTACCGGGACCCGTGTGCGTTTCTGGCCAAGCCACGAAACCTTTACCAACGTGCGCGATTTTGAGTATGACATCCTGGCGAAACGCCTGCGTGAACTCTCATTCCTGAACTCCGGCGTGTCGATTCGTCTGGATGATAAGCGTGATGGTAAAAGTGATCACTTCCACTATGAAGGCGGCATCCGGGCGTTTGTTGAGTACCTCAACAAAAACAAAACCCCGATTCATCCTACCGTGTTCTATTTCTCTACCGAGAAAGATGGCATTGGTGTGGAAGTGGCGCTGCAGTGGAACGACGGCTTCCAGGAAAATATCTACTGCTTTACCAACAACATCCCACAGCGCGACGGCGGTACACACCTCGCCGGTTTCCGTTCAGCGATGACCCGTACCCTGAATGCCTATATGGAAAAAGAGGGTTACAGCAAGAAGGCTAAAGTCAGCGCCACCGGTGATGATGCCCGTGAAGGTCTGATCGCTGTGGTTTCGGTGAAAGTGCCGGATCCTAAATTTTCCTCGCAGACCAAAGATAAACTGGTCTCCTCCGAGGTGAAAACAGCGGTTGAGCAGCAGATGAATGAACTGCTGGCTGAATACCTGCTGGAAAATCCTTCAGACGCCAAAATTGTAGTCGGCAAAATCATCGACGCTGCCCGTGCCCGTGAAGCGGCACGCCGCGCCCGTGAAATGACTCGCCGTAAAGGCGCGCTGGACCTGGCGGGTCTGCCAGGCAAACTGGCAGATTGCCAGGAGCGCGACCCGGCGCTGTCTGAAATCTACCTGGTGGAGGGTGACTCCGCAGGCGGCTCGGCCAAACAGGGCCGTAACCGTAAAAACCAGGCGATTCTGCCGCTGAAAGGTAAGATTCTTAACGTTGAGAAAGCGCGTTTCGACAAAATGCTCGCCTCCCAGGAAGTGGCCACGCTGATCACCGCGCTGGGCTGCGGTATTGGTCGCGACGAGTACAACCCGGACAAGCTGCGCTATCACAGCATCATCATCATGACCGATGCCGACGTCGATGGTTCGCACATCCGTACCCTGCTGCTGACCTTCTTCTATCGTCAGATGCCTGAAATCATTGAGCGCGGCCACGTTTATATCGCCCAGCCGCCACTCTACAAAGTGAAGAAAGGCAAGCAGGAGCAGTACATCAAAGATGATGAAGCGATGGATCAATACCAGATCGCTATCGCGCTTGATGGCGCGACGCTGCACACCAATGCCAGCGCGCCGGCGCTGGGCGGTGAGCCGCTGGAGACGCTGGTCACTGACTTCAACAGCACCCAGAAGATGATCAAGCGTATGGAGCGCCGTTATCCGATGGCCATGCTGCGTGCGATGATTTATCACGACACGCTGAGCGACCTGACCAGCGAAGCAGAGGTTACAACCTGGCTGAATGGTCTGGTGAGCTATCTGACTGAACGCGAAGCGCATGGCAGCACCTATCTGGCACAGGTGCGTGAAAACCGCGAATCAAACCTGTTCGAGCCGGTACTGCGCGTCCGTACCCACGGTGTAGATACTGACTATCCGCTGGATGCTGATTTCATTCAGGGTCCTGAGTATCGCAAAATCTGCGCCCTGGGCAGCAAACTGCGTGGTCTGCTGGAAGAGGATGCTTACATCGAGCGTGGCGAGCGTCGTCAGCCAGTGGCAAGCTTCGAACAGGCGATTGAGTGGCTGATTAAAGAGTCGCGTCGCGGCCTCTCGGTCCAGCGCTACAAAGGTCTGGGCGAGATGAACCCGGAGCAGCTGTGGGAAACCACCATGGATCCAGACAGCCGTCGTATGCTGCGCGTTACCATTAAAGATGCGATTGGCGCTGATCAGCTGTTCACTACCCTGATGGGCGATGCGGTTGAACCGCGCCGCGCCTTCATCGAAGAAAATGCGCTGAAAGCCGCTAATATCGATATTTAACCGGCATCAGAGATGAAAGGCCATCACCCAGGTGATGGCCTTTTTTTTGTGCCGTCCGGGCGGAAAACCCGCCAGGGCGTGCCTTCCTGCCCGCAGGCTGCGATCCCGATCACGTTTTAACCCGGTCTGCTCCCTTACTCTTGCCCCTCTTTGCGCATTTACCGCGCACTATTCCACACAGGGAGTTACACCATGATTGTTTGCGATCGTCACGACTGGGACAGAGAACGTCACGCCTTTCATCCGGTAGTCGATCAGGCGATAAGCTGGATTGCCAGCACAGATTTCAGCCAGCTGGAAACCGGCAAATATGAGATCCTGCCCGACAATAAAATGTTCTGTCTGGTGCAGGAGATGATGACCGAACCGGCCAGCGCACGTAAAGCGGAGTCCCATTTCAACTACATCGATATTCAGTATCTGCTGGCAGGCATCGAAAATATCGGCGTGGCCCGTGCCCATCCCGACCAGCACATCACCGAAGATTTTGCCCAGCAGCGAGACGTCGTTTTTTATCAGAAGATATTGAATGAGTCTGTGATTACGCTGATGCCCGGCATGTTCGCGCTCTTTTTCCCGCACGATATCCATCGCCCCTGCTGCGCCCCTGGCGAACCCGCAACAATCCGAAAAGCCGTGATTAAAATCCACCGCGATCTCTTTACCGCCTGAAGCTGGCGGTCAGCTGGCCGTTCTCGCCTGCCATGAAACTGGTCAATGTGCGCTGAATCGCGCTAGCATTGAACAAAACCCAGACGCTACGAGGACTCTATGGCTATTAAATTGATCGCTATCGACATGGATGGCACCCTGCTCAACCCGCAACATGAGATCACACCGGCGGTGAAATCCGCCCTGGATCGCGCCCGTCAGCAAGGGGTGTCGATTGTTCTGACCACCGGCCGGCCGTTTGTGGGTATCCAGCGCTATCTCATGGAACTGGATATGCAGACGCCCGGCCAGTACGCGATCAGCAACAACGGTGCGCTGGTTCATCAGGCCGAAGATGGTGAGTGCGTGGCGGAAGTGACGCTGACCTTTGACGACTACCTCTACATTGAGAACCTGGCACGTGAGCTTGGCGTACATTTCCAGGCATTTGACAAAACCCATCTCTATACCCCTAACAAAGACATCAGCGAATACACCATCCATGAAGCGAGCCTGACCGGCATTCCGGTGCGCTACCGCGCGGTGGAGGAGATGGATCGTGCCATGCGCTTCCCGAAACTGATGATGATCGACCGGCCCGCTCTTCTCGACGCGGCGATTGCCCGCCTGCCCGGGCATGCTCAGCAGACCTACACCATCCTGAAGAGCGCGCCTTATTACCTGGAAATCCTCGATCGTCGGGTGAATAAAGGCCAGGGCGTCAAAATGCTGGCTGAGAAGCTCGGCCTGAAGCAGGAAGAAGTGATGGCGATTGGCGATCAGGAGAATGACCTGGCGATGATCGAATACGCAGGAACGGGTGTCGCAATGGGGAATGCCATTGACTCTGTTAAGAAAATTGCTCAGTTCATCACCAAAACCAATATGGAAGATGGCGTCGCGCATGCCATCGAAGAGTTAGTGCTGTAACGGCCTGTTCTCTGCCGGGCCGCTTCGGCCCGGATCCCCTAACCCGGCAAAATTGCTGCACCGCAAAACAGAATCGCGTAATTTGTCGGGCAACTCTTTCTCCGTGGGTTTCATCATGTCAGAAAAACAGATCACCTTTGCTGCCCGTCAGCATCAGCTCACCAATATTAATGTCTGGACTGCCGATAGCCAGTGGCTGGCGTTTGACGTTCGTCCATCGGGCGCATCGTTTACCAGTCAGACCATTGAGCGGGTCAATGTGATGACCGGTGAGGTGGAGGTGCTCTATCAGGCCCGGCATGGTGCCCATGTCGGCGTCGTGACGGTCAGTCCCGACCTGCCACCGCGCTACGTCTGCATTCATGGCCCGGAGCATCCCGATGCCAGCTGGCAGTATGACTTCCACCACCGGCGCGGGGTGATCGTTCAGAACGGTGCGGCGGTGAATCTGGATGCCTGCGATATCACGCCACCGTTTACTCCTGGCGCGCTGCGTGGCGGCTCGCATGTACATGTCTTCAGTCCCGACGGTTCTCGCCTGAGCTTTACCTACAATGACCACGTAATGCACGAACTGGATAGCCGGCTCGATCTGCGCAACGTCGGCATCGCGGTGCCCCTTTGCGCTGTAACGCCCGAAAAGCAGCATCCGCGCGAATATGACGGCACCTTTTTTTGCCTGCTGGTGAGCCAGACGCATGCGGAACCGCTGCCAGGCAGTGACCAGCTTAATCGTGCCTGTGAGGAGTGCTGGGTCGGTGAGCGTGGCTACCAGAAGCCGGACGGCAGCTGGCAGCGCTGGGCGATCGCCTTTATTGGCGACACGCTGACGGCGCAGGGCGAAAAAAGGCCTGAAGTTTTTATTGTTGATCTGCCTGATGCACTGGAGGATTACGCCCGCGCCGGAGAGACGCCGCTGGAGGGCAGCAGCCAGCAGTTACCTGCGCCACCGGCTGGCGTGCAGCAGCGTCGCCTGACGCACAGCCGTGGTGTGGCTCTGCAACCTCGCCACTGGCTGCGCGCCGCACCGGATGGCAGCCAGATAGCGTTTCTGATGGCGGATGCCGCAGAGGTGATCCAGCTCTGGACGGTCTCCCCCAACGGCGGCGAACCGCGTCAGATCACCCGACTCAGCCACAGCATTCAGTCCGCCTTTAGCTGGCATCCTGACGGCCATGCGATCGCTTTTATCTGCGATAACAGCGTGATGCGATGTGACGTTGAGAGCGGCGCATGTCAGCGTCTGACCCGCAGAACAGAAGAGGCGCCATCAGGTGACGCGGTGGTCTGGTCACCGGATGGTACACAGATTGCTTATATGCGTGAGGTGAATGGCTGGCGGCAACTCTTTACGGTTGCGGCAGTGACCGCATAGGGGGCATAGGCTGCGCCTGCGCCAGGCTTTCCTGCGTATGCGCCAGCCTTTCGCTCTGCAGGATGCGTTCACGTGGAGAGTCGAGAGATTTATCTTTGTCGCTGCGGTAGTAGTCCCACGGCAGCAGCAGCGTATCCAGCACGGCAGAGAAAGGAAGATCGATTAACGCCAGCGGCTTCAATGCCCAGCTGGTATCACCATCGGACAGCATGTCAGCGCTGGCACGGGTGCCTGGATAGTAGCCCTGACTCGCACCTGTGTGAGACATCACGCTGGAACAGCCGGTTGTTGCCATTGCGCAGCACACCACTCCAGCCAGAGGTAAGGTCTTCATCAATTTCATCATCATCATCCCTTCAGTCATGGCATAAGCCTGGCTGAGTTTGCTTGCCAGACAACGTCAACACTCTGGGGCGAAGTCCGTCTGGGTCTGGCAAAAGTAGTCCTGAGTGTATGCCATTTCCACAATTTGGCGAAAAAAATTGCATTTCACCCTCTTGAAAATAGTCTTGTGGCACCCATTTTTAGTTTACGGACGCACTCACCGTTGCCGCAAGGGACAGTGGGGTGCCGTATCCAGCCTGTCCAGTAGTGGAAGGTTGCCAAAACTTGCTGAAATTCAGGAGTCTTAATATGCGTAATTTTGATCTCACCCCACTTTATCGCTCTGCTATCGGTTTTGATCGCCTGTTTAACCTGCTCGAATCTAATCAGAATCAGAGCAATGGCGGCTATCCTCCCTATAACGTTGAACTGGTCGATGAAAATCACTATCGCATTACTATTGCGGTGGCCGGTTTTGCTCAGAGCGAACTGGATATCACGGCGCACGATAACGTGCTGATCGTGCGGGGTGCCCATCCTGAAGAGCAGACCGAGCGTAAATACCTGTATCAGGGTATCGCCGAGCGTAACTTCGAGCGTAAATTCCAGCTCGCCGACCACATTGTGGTGCGCGATGCCCGTCTCGAAAATGGTCTGCTGAGCATCGATCTTGAACGACTGGTGCCGGAAGAGGCGAAACCACGCCGTATTGAGATTCTGAAGTAATATTGAGGTTCTGAAACAGTCATTAAAAACGCCGTGTTAGCGGCGTTTTTTTTTGCCCTTATATCTGAAGGCGGACTTGTCTTTACGACTGCGTTCGCATCGCTAAGCGCTGACCCAGCACGCCACCAAACACGTTGACCAGCAGTCCCAGTATAATCACCACCGCACCCAGCATCTGCTGCCCGGAGAGATGCTCATCCAGCACCAGCGCGGCGGTAATAATCCCCACCACTGGCACCAGCAGCGACAGCGGCGCGACGCGCCAGGTTTCGTAGCGACTCAGCAGATTCCCCCAGATGGCGTAACCCACAATGGTGGCGACAAATGCCAGATAGAACAGCGCCAGCACGGTCTGCAGGCCGATATGCAGCAGGCTGTAAACGATGGCGGCCTGACCATCAAACAGCAGCGAACAGGCAAAGAAAGGAACGATCGGCACCAGCGCACTCCAGACCACCAGTGACATGATCGGCACGCTACGGTTCCGCATAATAATCTTATTGGTGATATTACCCAGCCCCCATGAGAGCGCCGCCGACAGCGTCAGCATCATGGTGGTCAGCGTGATACCGGCGCTGGTCTGCCCTTCCATGCCTGCCGTTGCCAGCAAAAACATCCCCAGCGTAGCGATGATAATCCCGACGATATGATTCCAGCGCAGCTTCTCCGCCAGCAACAGCGCGCCCAGCAACAGGGTAAAGAATGCCTGCGCCTGCAGCACCAGCGAGGCCAGACCGGCAGGCATGCCGAGCTTGATCGCCAGGAACAGAAAGGCGAACTGACCAAAACTGATGGTCATGCCATAAACCACCAGCCAGCGCAGCGGAATCGGCGGGCGACGCACAAAGAAAATGGCGGGAAAGGCGACCAGGGTAAAACGCAGCCCGGCGAGCAAAAAAGGCGGCATACCCTGCAGCCCCAGCTTGATCACCACAAAATTGACGCCCCACGCCACCACCACGCACAGCGCTAACAGCATATCTTTTACCGACATCAGAAACTCCTTGTCCCGCCGTCAGGCGGTGACCGCAATCGGGGTCGCGATATCGGCACAGCAGCCTTCACCCACGATGCGAAAATAATCATCTGCAGCCAGCGCGATCGACTTATCCAGCTCACCCGCGTTAAACCATAACGTTTCGACCTGTTGCAGCCGGGTATCCACCCGCAGCGCCAGCCGGTCATCAAAACTAAACGGCGGCACCGCGCCCATCACACAGCCCGTCAGCGCCTGCGCCAGCTCTGGTGCGGCGAAAGAGGATTTTTTGCCGCCGATGGCGCGCGCCGCACTTTTGAAATTGATCCGGCAGTCGCCCGGCACTATCGCCAGCAGCTGACGCGACGGCGCACCGTCCGGCATGCTGACTTCCAGCACCATCGCTTTGGCCGCCTGACCCAGCAGGTTACCGCGTATCTGGCTGATCTGTTCGGTCTGCCCTATCGCCTCATGTTCCACCACGCGGTAGCTGGCCTGCTGCTGATCCAGCAGCGCAGTAATTTTTTCAAACGTCGTCATTCCCTTCTCCTGTTCTGGCACAGCCCGGCTTAGCTCCAGGCGATAGCGTGTTTCATTTTTTTATCGGTCAGCCCGAAAAAGAAACCCATGGTGATACGGGTATCGCCTTCGACCCGATCGATCTCATGATAAAACGCAGGATTA
Source organism: Aulacorthum solani (assembly GCA_008528875.1). Lineage (NCBI taxonomy): Eukaryota > Metazoa > Arthropoda > Insecta > Hemiptera > Aphididae > Aulacorthum > Aulacorthum solani. The sequence goes on from PVMI01020398.1 coordinate 22,051, forward strand.
AACAGATAGATATCGCCACTGCGTGGTGAAAATTCGCAGATCTCACTGTTTTCGATCACCCCACTGCGATAACCCAGCTCCCCGGCGGTTTTGAACTGCTCATCCTCCGGCGACCACTTTTTGTTGTAGATACGCAGTGCTCCGCCCGCGTTGCACTCCTGCAGGCAGACTACGCAGCTGAGCTGATGCAGGATTTGCGTCACCACCAGCGAAGTCTCTGCGGCGTCGCGCACGATATTGTCGTTATGCAGCGGGTTCGCGACGCCATTGGCATGAAAGCGCACGATAGAACCGGCATAGTGTCCACAACCCGGTTCGTGGGCGATGCGTAAACTTTCCAGCCGCAGCGCATGCTGAACCCAGCGGTAAATCTGTTCGCGCAGCGTATTCAGTGAGGGCGGCAACGCCGGCTGGATATCGCGCAGCTCGGTAAAGTAGTTATCGGGAGCCGCAGTATGACGCGCCAGATAGGGGCCGAGCGTGGTCAGCGCGCCATTGGGATAGTGGGAGACACGGATCTTTTCCCGGCAGCTCTGCAGGTCAGTCACCACCGCTTCCCGCACCTCTGGCGTCAGGAAATTACGCAGCACCAGCAGCGGCCCCCGTGCGGTGACGATGTCATCC